>SJYC01150366.1:0-48197 GCA_006408675.1 Madoqua kirkii
CCCATGGCTCTCGTGTGGGGTCTGTGGCTCCGTGTGGGGTGTGGGGTTCCCATGGCTCTCATGTGGGGTGTGGGGGTTCCTGTGGCTCCTGTGGGGTGTGGGGTTCCCGTGGCTCCTGTGGGGGTGTGGAGTTCCCCTGGCTCTCCTGTGGGCTGAGGGGTCCCCAGCCCCAGTAAAGGGAGACACAGATGGTCCTGAGTGCTAGGCACGCTGGGAGGTCCAGGCTGAGGGACGGGGGTTGGGGAGGCTGCTGGGTGCTGGGTGGAGGTGGGCAGGGCCGTGGGGGGGCCATGCAGGTACCTCCACGTCCGCCGACCTCAGCAGCAGGTCCCGCAGGGGGCTGTAGTAGTCAGAGGAGAAAACATGGTCTTCCGTGTAGACCACATTCAAGCGCAGGGAGCCCAGATCACCTGGTTTCAAGCTCTTGCTGCCGTTGTCCCGAGGCTGGAGGAAGTACCTGGCGTGGGATCCATGGACAGGCGGCATTAGCTGCTGCTCCCCAGGGACCCTGCCGCAGCGGTCCTCCTGACACGGGCTGGTCAGCATCTGAGGCCAGGGCACTCGTGGACACTCTGCAGAACACCCCCTGTGCATCCCCACCCTTCAGTGGCTGCTCTGCCCCCACCCACAGAGTCCCTGCACCTGGAGGGTCCCCCATCTGGAGCCCCCACAGAGTCTGCAGGGGGGCAGCCCCTGTGGTCGCTCACTCTGGGCTGATCACAGAGCCACAGGCTCAGAAGGGGGTGTGGGAGTGGGAGGGACAGGCAGGGCCGTGTGCAGTGCAGGAGACTCTGCAGTGAGACCATTTTCCCTGGAGACTGACCCCGGAAAACGGCCGTCATTGCACAGGCCTGAGGGGGGAAGACCCTCAGCAATGGACACTGGTGGGGAGGGGGGCTCATGCCATGGGCTGGGTGGCCCTCCTGACGGATACCCTCGTCCTCTTGGCCCACCCATGGCCTCGCAGCACCCAGCTGCCCTGAGCACCCCTGTCAGGCAGCCTGAGGTATGAAGCGGCTGAGGCACTGACCACCTGCAGGCCTCCCATCCAGCCTGTCCCACGGCCAGGATGTTGGTCAAGCAGGGCCGCCTGGGAACAGAAACAGGAATTCCAGTTTCCTGGGGTGGACGCTCCTTGCACTGTTTTCCCACACGTCCGCAAGTGAGTGGGCTCTGGGGTGAGGCGTGAGGCGAGTGGTCTGCGCCTGCCCCCACCCGAGGTGGGCCGGGGTGCTGAAGCCACTGTTGGGGGTGCTGGGCCGTGGGGGCCTCACCAGGCTTCGTGGGGGCTGGACTGCCGCAGCACCTTCAGTGGGACCCTCAGCTCCCCCAGGAACTCGTCCCCGAACTTCAGGTTGCTGGCATTCCACAGGTCCACCCTGGAAGGCAGAAGGCATGGGGCCTCTTACCAGGTGGCCAGGCAACGGGAGCCTCGACGCCCGGAGCTGGGGCAGGACAGGCCTGCAGGCCACTCTGAGCACAGCCGAAGCCTGAGGTCCAAGCGCTCAGGCTCTTGGAGGGAGAGTGGCTCAGCCAGAGCCCGGTCCACGGCTTGTCCCTATGCAGAGGCTGGGCTTGCAGGGCAGACTCCAGCCTGCCCCCAACTGAGTGTCAGAACCTCAGGCTTCAAGGGAAATCCTGACGCACAGGAAAGCAAACTGCAATGGTGTCAAATCTGGAGAAGCCCTACGGTTCTCACGAACATGGTGGTCAGACCCACTGTGGCTACCCCAGACTCAGGCTTATGATCTGTCCCCAGACACGGGGGGTGGAGCTGCAGCCAGGGAGGCAAGAGGGCTGGCAAGGCCCAGAGGGATGCGGGCCTTGCTGGAGGCACCACCATGGGCCCCTGAAGCAGTGGAACCGTGTGCCAGGCCAGGCCTCACACACAGAGGGGCTTGGAACCTCGGCACTGCGCCCGGGAGGACACTGCAAAGTGGCCTCTAGCCACCTCCCAGCATCCTCGTGCTAAAATGACCCAGAAAACTGATGTTCCAGTCTGTAGATGAGACAGTTACATCTTAGGTAGGTTGGTAAGGAGTCTGGGCCCTCAAGGAGGAGAAAGGGAAAACCTTTTTTCTACATTGCTTTGGCTTAGTCACATAAGACATTTTTTCTTAAACTCTGAGTTATGACAACAATCTTTAAGACTAACTTTTTACACAATTCAGAACAATTCATCTTGCTCAAAGGTGTGTTTTTCCTTAAGCTCTGTACTAATGATTACATAACAATACTTTGCTCAAGGACACGTTTCTTCCTCTTAACAAGAACCTTCTGATTAACCTTGCTGTCTTAAGAGTATGTTGTGGGAGTGAGTCTGGCAAAAGTGCTTCAGCCTAGATCAGACTAGCGAGGGGCACTCCCACCCTCTTCTGATGTCTGTGTCAGAAGCTTTCTCTCTCCTTTTTCCCTGTAACAAAACTTCTGCCAGACAAAAGCTCTGAGTGATCAAGCCTGGCCCCCGGTCCTGAAGCTAAATCTTTGGAGGTCGTGATCCAGCACCGTTCATCATAAGCTTCACGGATGTCGCCCAGTGTCCAGACACAGCACAAGGGTCTGGCAGCAGACAGGAGCCTGAGCACACTGCCTGGGAATCTTGACCCCAGACGCCCTCACGCACCGGATCTCCAGCTTGTCCACATCCTCGTCCTCGAAGTCGAAGTGGGACTTGCGGCTGTAGCTGCAGGGCCTGGTCACCTGTGGGCACGGAGAGCGAGCCTCAGACCTCCGCTGCCCCTGGCCGCTGGCTCACTCCTGCACAGCCCTGCAGATGCAGCCCATGAGGGAGGGCTGGCCAACTTTTCCTCCTGGCTACAACAAGCACATCCCAGGACGGCACAGGTTCTTCACCCAGGCTCTCAGGCTGTGCCTCCAGGCCTCCACAGCCGCCCCATGAGGCTACCGTTGCCCATCCTTTTGAGGGCCCAGGTAGAAGAGGCCAGTGACCCCCGCACATCCTGACCCATCCCTCCAAGTTCATTCGCAAAGTCCCCTGACAACTTTCCACCCGAGCATTTCGTTTCCTATAGCTCCAGCGCTCCATGCACACCCCTTCCAGCCCCACTCCAGAAGCCTTGCCCACTGCCCCTTGGAGGTGGCACACCCACTCTGCTTGGGAGCCCCGATGCCATGGTTGCCACATAGGGGCACGGCTGCTCCGCCCTCCCTGTGCTGGGCAGTGAACCATGGAGATGGGAGCGAGACCCTCATGCTCACTTATGGTGGCCTTTGTGGGGGAGACAATGGCCTCTCGAGCATGACTGGGGCTGGCACCTCTGAGCAGTGGTTGGCAGTTCTGTGCCAGCCTGGCCCTCACCCACCAGCCAACTGGTGGTTCTGGTTCTAAGGGGCAGTTGGGGGCTCTCATTTGAATGCACTACTTCCACCCCCAAAACTCTCACTACTTGTGGTGAAACAAGCCTCCCTCTGCTGCTCAGGGGAGACTGGGTGCAGCAAAAAGCCCTAACCAGCCAGCCAAAACCCCAGAGTCTTGGCAGTTTGGGCAGTATTGATCTGTCAGCATCCAACACAAACCCGGGTCAAACTGGAAGCAGCAAGCAGCCTTTCTGACCAGGGAAGGAAGGTGCTCCTGGGGGTTCACGCTGCAGGGTGGGAGGGACTCCAGGTGCGGGACAGCACCCCAGAACTCTCGCAGCAGTGACTGACGGCCCTTTTGCCAAAGACCCTGGGGTGTGGGCATCTATTGTGTTTGTGCCACTGAAACACCGACCTCAAAGTAAAATACTTCATCAAACTGGGGGTTGTTGGTCTTCTTCTTCACCTTCGTCTTCTTCGCTTCTGACCTGCATTGGAGGGGAAGGATCGGATGGAAAACACTGTGATTCCACCAAGGCTGAGCCACCCGGCCCTCCAGGGCACAGACCACCCGGTTGGCCCTCCAGGGCACAGACCACCCAGGGCACAGACCACCCGGCTTCAACCACCAGCGGTTGTGTCTCCAGCACCGGATGGGATGCAAATCAGGACCCTTTACTGAGCCAAAAACACCCACGTGAAGAACAGGAAGGCTTTCTTCTTACAAACTTTAGGCCATGAAGGAAACAGAAGGAAGTGAGGCCTACACAGCCTGCCTGGCCCACCTGCTTTTGGGAAGGAGCCCCACCTCAGCAACCTCACCCACCCTGCTGCTGAGGTTGCACTTGCCTGCACGGTCCCGCCAGGGTCACGGTGGCGTAGGGGTCACACTGCCCGTTCACGATGGGGAGGCCCTGGCACTCAAGGATGCTGAGGAGAGAAGTGGAGGTCAGGAGGGCATCGGAGGCCCAGAGGCCATCTCTCACAGCCACCCTGAAGTCTGGGAGGGCAGACGTCTCACAGCTCAGGCCAAGAGCCACAAGTCCCTGCAAAGCACTTCCCAGGCTCCCATCTAGTAAACAGAGATGGACACTCTGGTCAGCGGGCAGCAAGCACCTGGGGGCGAGAGGAAGTGTGTGTGTGCCCACGGGAAGGACAGACACGTTTCCAGTGTTGGCTGAAATCAAAGCACAGGAGCTGAGGGTCATGTTTACGTGGTGGACTTTCTGAGGACCTAGCCCAGGAGGCAGCCTCTCAGACGGCCCTGAACAGGTGGGAGCACCAGGCTACAAAGGAGCGCCTGTGACGAAGACCAGGTGGTTGGAACATCAAAAGGTCACTGTTAAACCCAGACGCACGGGTTAAGGAGTATAGTGCTTTTCCACACATGGGAAGATACGGGTGGGAGTCTGGGCTCACTGAGATCATTCCCGTGATGGGCATCTCTGCTCTCTGAGGCCAGAGTCCTGGACTGTCCACCCTGAGACCATTGTGGGGAGGCGCTGCTGGCCGTGGCTGCAGAGGCTGCTGGCTTGGAGGTGCAATGCCCTCTGCTTATGATACGGCAGGTGGCGTCCTCTGCCCGCAGTGCAGAGTTCCCAGAGCGAAGCCCTTGCTTTCCGACCCCAGGAGCTCGAGGGAGGTCTACGCAGCCCAGCCCGGTCAGGCAGGAGGCGGGACTCGGTCTGTGCTCTCGGGGGCTGAGGGCCCAGCACCGCAGGGGCTTCCAGCCCTGGCCTGTGTGCTGCCTCCAGCGTGCGCCTCAGGCAGGGAAACCCCATCTCAGGCTTTGCGCCATCAACGGCCCAGGCTCCTGGCTCCCGTGGGTCTGGATCGTGGTCCACCAGCTCTTGGGCTGCCCTTGTCCATCACCTGGCGCCCTGGTCTGTTGCTGGACGGGCCTTGCTCCTGCTTGAACTCCGGGCTGGATGCTGTGAGCCTCACACGGCCGGTGCCTGGGCTCTGGGCCCCTCTGTGCCGCCAGAGGCTGTGGTCTCTCATTTGAAGAGACGGCTCCGCAGCCCTGTCCGGGAGGTGCCGGTGGCTCGTCGGGGACAGCTTGGTCTGCTGGGTGTCCGAGTGAGAGTGTGCTCTCCACTGGGCTGGGGGAGACTCGAATGGCCCCCAGCTCTGCGGCCCCTTTGCCCTCAGCCTTCTTGCTCACCCGGGCCTGAGGGGCTCCACCCTGCCCATTAGTGCAGGTCCAGGGAGTGGTGCCGAGTGTGCCGCCCGCAGAAGATGCCCCGGCTCCACGTCTCTCCTCACTCGCCCTGGGCTCTGCTGGGGGAGCTCGCTGGCTGCCACCAACGCACGTCCGGGAAAAAGGGGCCCTGCGGTGACGTCGTCTGCTTCCTCCCGTGGGGGCCGCCCCCGTCCGCATGGCTGCTGCAGACGGCGTCAGCTCTTCTTGGTTCTTTGAGGTGAGAGAGGGCACGTGTCCCACTGTCCCATCCTGGCTGGAAGCAGAGCCCTAACCCCACTCAGACGCCGAGGGTCTGAGTGTCCCGCCTTCCTGCTCTAGGGAGACCGAGGTCCCATTCACACCTGAGTGGCTTCTGCCCCTCGAGGGGCCTGGCGGTCCTGGCCCTTCACGGGACGTCCTCTCTCCAGGCAGAGCCCCGCTGCTCCCGCTCTGTGAGTGGGCGACCTTCTCTCTGTTTCTGTGCCCACTGGATGAGGTGGGCTTCAGTAACGTCAGCGAATGTCTTTCCCTTCCACCCTTCTTTCTGGAATGCCGCCCTTCTCTCCCTGCTGCAGACCTGGTCTGGGGTCATGCTCCTCCCTCTGTGAACTAACTTCTCACTAAACAAGAATCTTAGGCACATTTCCAGGAAGGAGCATGAACCGTGAGCTAGCCAAGGGCTCCTGTGAGGGGCCCAGGGAGGGGCAGACACCCTGAGACACAAGTGGGGACACTTGTGTGAGGGGCTGACACCCCGAGTGGCCTGGGGATGGGGCGTCTGTGAGGGTGACACCCCAAAAGGCCTGGAAGGGGGTTTGTGTGAAGGTGACACCCTGAGAGGCCCGGGGGCTCAGTAGCCTAGCAGCCACAGTGGGACAGTGGGTGGATCTCCCCAGGAGGAACACACAGGGTGACCCGCCAGTGGGAGGAGGTCCTCAGCTGAGGGGTGGGAAGCTGTGGCTCTGGGTCTAGAAGCAGGAGGAGGGACTCACTTGCCTCACACGGTGCCAAAGGCCCAAGTTCAAGGCTAAAGGATTCTGATCACATCCAGTTGTGAATCAGGAAGAAGGCACGATGGTGGGCTCACTCTGGAGCCTCAGGGACAAAGGTGTCCTGGCAGCAGCTTAGTCGGGGAGCAGCTCCTCCTGCACCTGGCATCTCGGAGGCGTGCTAGACATGGGGCCAGCTGCCTGCCAGACAGCTACCTGCCGGCTGTCACCGCCCCTCCTCCCCGCCCAGCACTCGGAAGGCTCCAAGTGGCAAGGGGCCAGCCTGACTGCAGCCACCCAAACATCTCAGAGAAAAGGAAACCCGACAGGCTGCCTCCCAGGATGCACATGGGAGACGCGTTCGGGGCTCATCAGCCTCCTCCCAGGGACGTCGCTGCACCAGCTGCACAGCCTGGCCCTCGAGCCTGTTCAGAGCCATCTGCCCAGAGCCCGTCTCAGTGGGAAAGGCACAACCACACCAGGGTGTGTGCCCATGCTGCACTCGCACAAACAATGCACACTCACCCCTGCAGACCTGCAGGCACACACACATGTGTGTACACTCACCCCTGCAGACCTGCAGGCACACTCACACAGGGGCACACTTACTCCTGCAGACCTGCAGGCACACTCACACGTGTGTACACTCACCCTTGCAGACCTGCAGGCACACACCCACAGGTACACACTCACTCAAGACCTGCAAGCACACCCCCACAGGTGCACACTCATTCCTGCACACTTGTACACACATGTGCACACTCACTCCTACAGACCCACAGGGGCACACTCCTTCATACTTGTACACACACTCACACACCTGCAAGCACACACAGGTGCACACTCCTACCCACTTGCATGCACACCATCACACAGGTGTGCACACTCATTCCTACACACCTGCACACAACAAAGAAGTGCACACATGCACACCCACCAAGCATTATGGGTAGAAGCAGCTGAGATTTGGGGGTTGAGGTCAGAGGTCAAACCCCAACTCACCATTTCCTTGAGCATAAAGCCAGGGGTGTGACCCCAGCCTCTGGTAACCGTCACCCTGAGTGACTGGTTATTTGCAAAAACCAAACATGCTGCCTCCAGAGTGAGCGTGTGCCTCACGAGGATGTTCAGACTGTCTCTGGGGAAGCCCCGCTTCTGGGAATCCTGACTCATCTGTTTACAAATCACTACGTGCCCACTGCCTGGGGTCAGGTTCAGGGCCAAGCAGACCGGTGGTGGGGCCGCTCCGGGTCTTACCGTGTGGCCAGTTTGTGGCAGACGACGCCTGAATCAGTGATGACCTCACTCAGCCTCAGCTCCAGGTGGACCTTGCCCTGGAAGGCACAAGGACAGGGGTCACGGGGGCCATGAGCAGCAGGGGCCATGGGATCCCATCAAGGACTGGTGACACCTGACCCTGCACGGCACACATGGCCCGTCTACCTGCCCAGCTCAGATCCCTCAGTGTGTCTCCAGCCCTCCTGATTCGCGTTGGGCAGGCTGTCAATGCAAGTGCTGCGTCAGGAGAAAGAAAAGGAAAAGGGCCGGAGGGCAGTGCCCGCAGCACGGCCGGCTGCTGCTTGGGTGAATCTCACTGCACGCTGGGGGCCTCGGGCACGCTTGGTGTCTCTGTGTCCGCCATGAGGCTGGTTGGAGGCCAGGAGCTTGAGCCCTGCTCTTCAGGAAGGAAGTCAGTACTCATGGATGCTCTGGGAGAGGGGCAGGGCTGGAGGAATGCAGCTGGGCTAGGGCTGTGTGTGCAAAGGGCCCCTGGCTGAGGACAGCAAGTGGGCAGGACAGGCAGGTGGACACAGCCAGGGCATTATCAGGGCTGCAAACAGAGCAGGGAAGACCAGCCCCCAAAAGTGCAACAGGAGGAGCACAGTGCGGGTGCTCCTGTGAGTGAGTGTGGCGTTAAACTAGACTGACTTTCTGTAGAATGGAGCGGCACTGGGCCACTGTCTCCAAGTTCCTTTCCGAAACCTCCCATGGACACAAGGGCCATTGGCTGCTTGGCTGCACACGTAAGTGTCCCCTGGGCTTGCTCTGACCCCAACGGGAGCCATGCCCTGACCTCTCCAGGGAGGCGGCTCCAGAACCCCTGCCAGGCTGAGGGCTGGGGTGGTCCCCCTCCCACAGGAGGGTCAGCTGAACCTTGCTCATTAGCTGTGAGCCCAGGCAAGATGTAGTGAGACTTTGCCAAGGCCTCACTCTTGCATCACGCTGGTCTGAGAGAAGAGAGACTTGGGGCAGAGCACTGAAAATGCTGACTTCGTAGACTTCCCCGTCTTATTTAAGGGGAATAATGACTGCATAGCATCACAGACTCGGTCACATGAAACATCCACTGGGACAGACCAGCCTGGCTTCAAATACATGTCAGCAAGTCTAGAAAGCATCACAGCCACTCTCAGGCCACGCTGGAAACTGAACTAGAACTCAGTGATAGGCAGAAAGCTAAAAATAACAAAATATACGGAGATTAAACAACACATTCCCAAATAACAAGGGGGCCAAGGCAGAAGCTTCAGGGAAAAAACTTTGAATTTGTTTCTTTTCATAAGTTGACGTGAAATAAAGCATCAAGATTTATGAGATGCAGCCAAAGCAACATTTAGAGGGAAATCCAAAGCAGTGACTCCAGATATTGGAAAAGATGAAAGGTCTAAAACCCAGTAATCTAAGCTTCCACCTTAGGAAACTAGGAAAAGAGTAATTAAGTCCAAAGTGCCAGAAGAAACAAATAACTTGAATCAAAGCAGAAATCAATGAAACCAAAAATAGGAAATCAATAGAGAAAATACATAAACCAAAGCTATTAAAAAAAAACAACAGTAAAATTGGTAAACTTCTAACCATGCTAAAAAAGAGAGAAAGGACACAAGTTACTAAAACCAGCAATGAAAGCGAGGCATTGCTGCGGGCTGCAGGAAAGCAGCTGCGGTTCCGACAGCGTGGCTGAGAGCCAGAGGGGCCAGGCGTGCCCCCGTCAGCCCGCGAGGGCACACGCAGCACACCAGGGGCTGGCGGGGCCTGAGTGGTGTGGGGCCCTGCCCAGGTGCGCGGCTGTCGGCAGGCGGGGTCCGGGGAGGGACAGGGCCCAGACCTCATGCGTCTCTGAGCGTAAACAGGCTAACCAGCACGCCCTGGGAAGCCTTTCCTGTGACTTCCTATGACTCGATAACAACTTCAGAACTAAAAGCTAAGCTTTTTCAAAAAGGCAAGAATGAGGGAAACCTACACTTGCCACCAGAGCAGCATTTAAATCTGGGGATTAAGCAGTGGGTTTGTCGCGGCTGCGGGTGGAGTCTTTGGAGAACAGCAGCGCCGGGAAAGTGTGGACGGAGGCAGCGGTGCCTCCTGAGGGGGCCTCCCGGGCACCGGGCAGCGGCGGCCGCTGTCGGCCTCCAGTGTCGGCGTCACGGTCAGGACCGCCCCGGCACTCGAGGACCGCCTTGGGACTCGGGCACTGCCCCTTGCTCTGAGTGACCACAGGCCCCTCTGCCTCCCGCAGCACATGGGGCCTCGGTCAGAATCAACCCAGCGTGAGCACCCTCACCACAACCTGGGCGTCTCAACACACTCGTGTGCCATCTCCCTGTCACAGTCTGGGCATGGCCCCAGTGGCCACAAGGGGTCCACAGCAGAAATCCTGAGCCCCGGCACACAGCTCTGAGCTCAGTGGAGGCCCTGGGCCCACAAGGAGGCATGTGGACACTGGGCCAGGAGCCCGGGAAGGCCTCGTGGGGCCCCCAGAGGATCGGTCCATGACCCTGCTGCTTATAAAACCTCGCGTGATGGGGAGGAAGCCGAGGCCCAGGGCACCAGGGCCACGCTCCACTGAGCTCGGTGCAGGCCCGGGGCTGCCACGCTGCTGGCAGAGGCTCTGCCCAAGAACCAGGCACAGCCTGGGCTCGGGGCAGGCTGACCAGGAGCACAGGCAGGGTCGCCAGGGAAGAGAAGATGCAAGCAGGCCCCCCAGCGAGCGTCTCCTGGACCCTGGGCCCAGGCAGCGGCCCTGCTGGGGGGAAGCCCTGGGCCTGGTCAAGGTGGCACTCCCAGTTAACATACGGCTGGGGCACTGGGTGGGTCCTGGGGACGCTCAGGCCACAGGCCCTTCATCACCCCTTCGGTCCTTCTTGGGGCAGGGAGCCAGGACACATGTGGGCGCCTCCAGTAGACAGAGGCCCACAGCCTTAGGTTTTCTCACCTTATTCTCTTTTTATATTCAATTATCTGTTACGTTCTTTTGCATTTTACATTTTTAAGCTGCACAACTAAGTCTGACATCAGCCGACAGAACAAACAAAATGAGCCGCCCAGGAGGACACGCCCAGAGGACAGTCTGCTGACCATTTCCGCTGAAGACCAGAATGTGCATGTGTCTCCAGCCACAGTCAGGTCTCCCCGACCCCGAGGCACCTGGGCCCGGGGGAGCCTCACCTGCACTTCGGAGTCGGCATCCACGTGCTGCAGCTGGAACCACGTGTCCCTGTTGTGGTACTTCTGCAGGTCTTCCTTCCGGATGGCCACCTTTCCTGGAAGGCCAGTGCAGAGGAGACCAGTCATGAGGGGCCGGTTTGCCCGCCCAACCTGCCCGGCCGGCAGGATCTCCACTATCAGTGTCACTCAACTCAGACCGAAACCCAGGACAGAGCACTGGAAGATGGACGATGCAGTAAGGTCTCAGAGGCCACATTTTGTCTTGGAAGTGCCACGTCCACCCGCACACACCCCATCACTGCCACGGTGTCCACAGCCTGGGGCTGGGCGGGTTCTTCCTCCATGTCACCCAGACTGTGGTTCAGGGTACCTGGTGGAAATCTAACAGATTGGGGGGCAGCTCTGCCAGGGGTGCTGGCTGGGCCTGGGGTGGGGTGTGGGATGGGGTGAGGGGGCAGGAACCCAAGGCAGCCACGTCACAGCCCCTCCTGCCCCAACATCCGTACTGTGGCACATGGTGGGTGGTGTCTACTGAGGACTTTGCCGCAGATACCCTGGAAATGTGTGAGCTCGCATGAGCCGAGGCTGAGAACTCACAAGCGTGCACATCTAGTGTCTGTATGCTTGCATGAGCTGCAGCTTAGAACTCACGTGTGTGCACACCTAGCTCACAGGAGCACGCACAGTCGGTTCACAGTGTGCACATGTGTGTGTTTAGCTTATGTAGCGCACGTGCACGTGTGTTCCTGTCAGGCCTGCGGAATGAGCCGGTTATCACCTGCCTGGGTCTACAAACCAGTGTCTTAATGTGTGATCATGGGCTCCCTGCATCCAAACAGCTGCAGGGCTTCCTAATGCTTGTTCCAGATGAGAAGGCAGCCTCTGGGGTGGAGGAGTCTCCAGAGGGAATTCCTCCTGGAATCTGCATTTCCACAAAGTCTGCAGGAAACTCCTAGGGTCCCAAAGTTTGAGGATGCCCATTCTCAACAGCTTTACATTTTTGACACATGCTTGGTACTGAGGAGTCAGAATGTCAGTGAAAACATGCACATAAATACTTGTGTGTGATGTATGTTACCTGGTACAGAATTGTAGTGTTTAAATAGATATCTACAACCATCATGCATCGTTCAGTCACCTTTTTCTTTCCAGAAAGCACATGGACAGTTAGCAGATGCATGCCCACAGCTTGGAGTGACAGAGGGCACCAGGCTGCCCACCTCCCCACACTCCGTGGCCTCAAGCATGGGGACCACACTGTCTAGCAGGGGAGCGGGGAGCGTGGCAACATGAGCACCCTGTACACGTGTGTGCACATGATCCACATGCACACACGTCCTAAATACACAGTAAATCACATACGGAGACAGGAGCAATAAAGGGCAACACACGGAGACGGGAGCGGTAAAGGGCAACACACAGACACACGGAGACAGGAGCGGTAAAGGGCAATGCATGGAGACGGGAGCGATAAAGGATAACACACGGACACACAGAGACAGGAGGGAGAGATAAAGGACAACATATGGAAACGGGAGTGATAAAGGGCAACACGGAGACAGGAGTGAAAAAGGGCAATGCACGGAGATGGGAGCGATAAAGGGCAACATATGGAAACAGGAGAAACAGAGGACAACACACTGCCGGGGTCCAGCCCCGGTGGATCCAGGGAGTTCGAAGCGGGGACAGCGTTGGCGAGGAAAAACTTATTTATTTAGAGATATAAGATTAGATTAGGAAGAAATAGTATAGTAGGAAATTTAGGTGGAGAAAACGATGCTAAATAAGTTGATTTACGGAGAAAACCAATAAAACCTCGAGACAAGAGGTTTGCACCATCTACGTTAGGCCACTGCGGCCCACTTGAATATCGAAGGTTGCCCTGCCTTAGGCTCCCTTTTGCATGGATCTTAGCAGCCAGGGCAAGTAGATGTAGTAAGCCTCCCTGCTCCAGATGGGAATTCAGCCGAAAAAAGGGAGAAAAGAACGACATGGGGAAGCCCAGCATCGTTGCAAGGCTCCAAAGACTTTATTTTTCAAAATCAGCTTATAGACCCCAAATTGTACATAAAGAAATAATGGAATATGCAGAGTTATGCAGAGGCAGCAGTCCTGACCCTCATTGAAGCCAGGCTTTCTTTTTGCATACCCTCCCGTATACTAAAGGTCTCAGAGCGGTTTACATTATCTTGTGGCCAAGAGGCCTATTAACATTTTTATGGCTCCCTTCCTGGTAATTGCCTATCAACCAGAAAACTCCTTTTCCCTAGAAATGTTTTTTCTTTACTCTGCATCACCCTCAAGGTACCAAATAAAGTTACATTCCTGTAGAACAAAGGCACAGTGGGTTATAACAAAGAAAGTACTTAACTCAAAGATCTAATGTTGCCAATACCAGGTCTACTACTTGTTTTTCTATATACCAACTATATCTAAAAATAAAGGATATGAAAATTTGGCAGCAAGTATTGGCTCAACAAATGAAACCCTTAATCAGTCCTATTTTAATGGTTTTGACTCCTCGGAAGCCCCTACCTTCCTAGGATGTTTTAAGCTTCCTGTGCCTCCCACGGTTGGGAGGCCTCAAACAATCACATGCGCAGCTGTATGAATCCTGCAGGCAGGCTAGAAAGCCATCAGAGGGGTTTTTGGATTGAAACACTCGTATTATGCCCAGGAGATTTATTATCTAAAAGCTCTAAATTAATTTTTTTCCCAGAAAAAGGTGGTGGTTGGGGGGACAGCCCCCTGTTAATGTCAGAAGAGTAGGTGGAAAGCATAACACAGTAAAGCAGGCAGACTCTGGTTTTGGGGGGTGGATGCTCAGGAAATTCCAGGGGGAACCCCTGAAGCCTGATCACGTCCTTGCGTTTTGTCAGGCTTCCTTCCTCATGACCTTTGCCACAAGGGGAGATTCCTCACGCTGGCTCCAGGCAACACACGGAGATACGGAAACAGGAACAATAAAGGACAACACATGGAGACAGGAACAATAAAGGACAACATAAAATTAAATGTTTTTAAAATTCAGTTGCTTCCTTTTGGAGCTCAGGACACACAGCCTAACTCAGGACCACAGTCTAGTCACTATTGAAGACACTATTGAAGAGCCTGGGGCTGGCGGGCCAGCCCTGCCCTCACCCGGGACACACAGTCCTTCTCTCCAAGGAGGAGGGCTCCGTCTCGGGCTTCTGCAAAGACACGTGCTGGCTCTCATGAGACAGGAACACTGGGAGCCTCACAGGGACCCTGCCTCCTGGGTCCCCAAACCTCCTGTCCCCTTGCTTCATCCAGCAGCCGTCTGGGGGCAGGCAGCAGGTCGCTGGCGAGGCCCGGTCACTGAACGGGTGGCCTGTCCTGAGAGGCTCCAGGCCTCCCGCCTCGTCAGCGCCTTGCCTTCCCATCTTTCTGCCTCGTGCTTCTCCCAGACGCCGTCCCACCAGGCTCTCCCACGAGGTGCCTTCCTCTCTGGCTTCCCTGGGAGCTGCAGACGGCCTCGCTGGAGCCTGGTCCCAATCTGCCAGGAGTAGGGAGGTTTGAGGAGAAGGACACCCTGCTGCTGGGCTTGGGGGCTCAGGAACGCACCCACAATGCAGGCGGTGGTACTGGAGGCAGAGCAGCGGAGAGGCTTCAGCCCCGGAGGGTCCTGCACACTCTGCGCCCCGCAGCCCTTCCTTTGTCTCGACCTTCCTCCAAAGTCCGCTGTCCCCTCCCTAAGGTGCACCCACATCACCAGCTCCTCCTCATCGCTCAGGAGTCTCCCCACCACGTGTGCTTTCAGAGGAATTGAAAATGCTTGTTTCTTCTTGTTAGTCTATCTTCTGTCTAGTTTTGCAAGGGCACTCAGAGTACCCAAGTAGGTGAGACAAGGTCTTTGCCCCGCAGTTTTCACACTCTGGACTACAGACATCAACAGATGCACCTGCCAGGCACGCCAGGAAGTTAGAAATGAAACAGGGACTCGCTGTCCCGAGAGCCGGGGGCTGCGGCGCCGGCCCCTGCCTCACTTCCGTCCCCCTGCCTACTGTCCCCATGGCACGTCAGCATGCCCACCACGGGCCTGCACTCACCTCCCACCATCACACGCGGTGGCTCAAGGCCAGCCCTCTGTCCACTTGCACAGCGGACACAGCACACCTGGCGGCGAGGGTCAGCACCGATCCCTGCTCACGTCGACCTCGCTGGCTCAGCTCTGGCCGTGCGCGCCAGATCCTGCCCATCACAGGCCTCACGGGGCACGGCACTCAGAGTCAGATGGGGAGCCCAGGCCAGTGAGGAGGCAGAGGGCATAGGCACACAGCAGCAGAGGCCACCGCAGAGTGCAGGCCGCAGGAGAGCCGAGGCGCAAGTCACAGCCGGGAGGGCCTTCCTCCAGTCGGCGCCGCGACCCGCCCCGGGCGCCTCCCTACCACCTCGCCTGGTTCTGGGGGCCTCTCGCCTGGGCCTGACGTGAGCTCCCCGCCTCTGACTCCTGTCAGCAGGCAGAGCCCCCAGGAGAAGACAGCTGCTTCTCTGCTTGGCTCCTGCTAAACCCTACCCTTCTCCCCGATGGGAATACGACTTTGAGTCTTGCAGGCATAAAGCCACAAGAAACAAACATTTCTTGGAACTGAACTGGGCAACACACTTCATTGAAAAGGGATAAAGAAATGTTCAGACTCCATGATTAGCTCAGCTGGGTAGGAGGGCTACATTTGAAGTCTGAGATTTTAAGTAACCACAGTGTTTTCATGGTTTTTTTTTACTGGAGTAGGGAGGAGTCACATATTTAATACTCAAATGACTTCTACGACTTACACATCAGCACTACTCTTTATTTTTGGAGGTGCTTAATTCAGATTTAAGTGGGTAATATAGAAACACAGAATAAAATCTGAAACATCCAAAAGGATATAAATACAGCCAGGAATAAGCTTGTCTCTCCCCGGCTACACAGGTCCCACCTTGAGGTCACCCTGTCACCAGCTGTGGCCTGTCCTTCTAGAGGCTGACGACATCAAGAACATACGGGCGTGCACTCTTTACATGTCAGGGGCAGCGCTTCCACAGGCTGTCCTTGGGGGCACTGACCTGAAAGCCACTTAAATGTGCCCAACGTGTCATAATCCATAGCTTCCCTGATTGACCTGGGCGACATCAGGTCACTGTATCCCCTGGGCCTCACCCCCTCAGGAGGACAGACTCAGGACCCACTGAGGAGGAAAGGCACAATGGCCTTTCCACCACTACAGCCCCCGTGTGTTACTTCCTCTGGTGGCACTATACCTGCTGGGGTCTATTCTGAAGAGAGAAGCACGTCAGGTAGTTCAAGAAGGGGCACGTGACGAGGGGCCAGGTATGGCACAGAGGGCACAGGAAGGTGGGCAGCCAAGGGTGACACCTTCAGGACGGCAACTGAGGAGGGACAGCTGGACGCCTCCCCAAGGCAGGCGGGGGCAGAGACACTCTCGGCACTCTGTGCCCCTGGTGTCCAGCAGGCGCAAGGAGGCAGAGAGAGAAAAGGGGCCTGAAGACTTGAAGGGAAGGAAGAAGCCTTTACTTACAGAATCTACAGGAAAAGCTGGTAGAGCGGCTGTTTAGCAAAACCACGGAACACAAAGTCAGCACATAAAAATCAAGTTAATTTGTGTACAGAAGCAATGACAGGGGAGACCGAAATTGACAAGACACTAACAACACACCCATAAAATGATGGTTTCATGGCGTGAGTTTGTGGCCCACTGCGTGGGAAACCTGTCTACAGCGTCAAAAACATGAGCAGAGGGACGTATGCATATATAAACACACACACGGACATGCATGCAAACACACACATGCAGGCACACGCACGTACGCACACATGCATGTGTGCACGTATGCACCGCACACACGTACACGCACACATGCGTGTACACACATGTACACATGTGCACATATGCACACACAGGCACATGCACTCCCCACACGTAAGTGTGTGTGCATGCAAGATGTGTATGCTAAAACACATCACAAAACCTTGATGAAAGAAATTAAAGATCCAAGGATATGGAGAGACATGCCATGCTGGAGGGTCTGAGACTCAATTTTCTTAAAGTGTTAGTTTTCCCCAAATTAATCTACAGATCAATATAATCTCAATTATTTTGGAAATTGAGAAGTGGATCAAAAATGTAAATAACAATTTAAAAGACCTAAAACAGCTAAACAGGTTTGGAAGAGGACAGAGCTGATGAGCGCACGGGACCGATTTAAGGCTCATTGTGAAGACACAGGAATTGAGACAGTGTGATCTCCTGTGGGTAAGGAGTGCACATCAGAGAACAGAACACAGAAGCCACAGCTAGACCCACGCGTGTGAAGTCAACCAGCTCTCAAGAGACGCTGAGGAAACTCAACTGGACATCTATAAGGAGAAAAACAAGTCTTGCTATATGTAAAATCTACTTGAAATAGATCTAAATATAAGAACTAAAACCAAAAACTTTCTAGAAGAAAAAAACAGAAGATCTTCACAACCCTGGAGTAGGAAAAGAATTCTTAGATACGACACCAAAAATACAAACTATAAAAAAGTTTTTATAAATTGGAGTTTATAAAAATTAAAACCTTTTGCTCTTCAGAAGACACTAGTTAGAAAATGAGAAGACAGGTCAGACGTGAGAGGGGAATGTCTGCAGTGCAAGTCCGATAAAGGGCCTGCACCAGAGCACAGCGCAGACCTGGAAATCTCAACAAGGGAGCCCCGCCGGAAGCACATGGTCCCAACAGTTTACCACAGGAGAGCCAGAGGGCCAACCCGCACACGCAAGGACGCCCAAGTGACTCTTCATTATGAAAAGGCGGGAAAACTGCAGTGAGATGCTACACACACTGGCATGAACATGAACTGAGAGTGACAGAGGCCGACCCCGGCGCTGGAGGAGTGGAGGCGGTCAGGAGGGGAGCGGCGCGGTTCTGACGAGGCAGACACACCGCGGGGAGAAAAAGCTTCCTCCTTCTACTCTTGCAGGTTCTCTGGCCCTGCAACGAAAGAAAAATTAATGAGGGAAAAACAGACGGGTTTATTAACATGTATCTCAGATACGTGAGGGGGAGCCTGCCGATGAGTGACTCCAGGAGGCGGCAGCGACTCGCAGCGTCTCCACCTGAAACAGTCAGGGGTTTTCAGAGGAGTGGGGACACAGAGGAGCTTCAGGGAGTCCGAGTTTCAGGGGGCCTGGAGTTCAGAGGGCTCGCTACGTGGGCTGCTCAGGGGTCGCCGCCAGGCGGATCGGGGTCTGGAGTTGTTCCGGTTGCAAGGCAGAGAGATTTCCATGTGTCTGCTTCTTCTCAACTGCCTTCAGCTCAAACAATTCCTTATGCCAAAGTGGCCCATTCAGGATGGCAAATTCTGCCGTCTTCTAAAGCCTGCAGAATGCCCCAGCAACCTCACCCCTAGGTATTTTCTAAGGGAAACCAAACAAAGACCTGGACGAGAAAATTCAGGGTGGCTTTGTTCACAGTCACAAAACACTGGACACAGCCCCACCCCCATCTGGTGAGGAGTGGGCAAAAGCGGACTTCCCTGCGGCGGGCACAGCGCGCTCTCTGCAGCGTGGCAAGCCGGCCTACGGAGCAGGAGGCCAGCGTCTCACAGCAGACCCCCGCCTTTCTCAGAGAGGCTGCAGGACGGCCCGCCCCCGACAGAGCGGGAGCCGGTGGGAGGGGCCCCACCAGCCACCCCCCCAGAGCCGGCGCCCTGACCCGGCATGACCTCCACCACACGCACACGAGCGCCTCTGCATCCTCCCTGGGGCACCCGGGACCCGGCCCGGGGGGGAGGGGGCTCACGGGGCTGCACGGGCAGAACCGGGCGCCGTGCCATCAGATCACACGGCAGACGCGAGGAGCCGCTGACACAGATTTACACCCTAGAGTGTGGGTTCTCATCCTGGTAACAGCATAATTGCTAGTCATGACTTTAAATTACCCCTGGAGATCAGACAGCCTCTTATTTTTATGGTTGTGAGAAAGATTTTGAAAACTCTATATCTGGTTGCACCTGACACATCCCAATTTTAAAGCCACCAGGAATTGCTAAACCACGATTTTGCTAGTTATCTTTAAAAATAGCGGGTGCCTTAAACAGAATGATTAATAAATATCTTTGTTGTTCAACTCGCTCAGCCATGTCTGACTCTGTGACCCCATGGACTGCAGCACGCCAAGCTTCCCTGTCCTTTACCATCTCCCGGAGCTTCCCCAAGCTCATGTCCATCGAGTTGGTGACGCCATCCAACCATCTCATCTTCTGTCGTCCCCTTCTCCTCCTGCCTTCAATCTTTCCCAGCATGAGGGGCTTTCCCAATGAGTCAGCTCTTCAGATCAGGTAACCAAAGCACTGGAGTTTCCGCTTCAGTGTCAGTCCTTCCAATGAATATTCTGGACTGATCTCCTTTAGGATGGACTGGTTGGATCTCCTTGCTGTCCAAGGGACTCTCAGGAGTCTTCTCCAGCCCCACACTTCAGAAGCATCAGTTCTCTGGTGTGCAACCTTCATTATGGTCCAGCTTTCACACCCATACATGACCACAGGAAAACCATAGCTTTGGTTAGATGGGACTTTGTTGGCAAAGTAATGTCTGCTCTTTAATATGCTGTCGAGATTGGTCATAACTTTTCTTCCAAAGAGTAAGCATCTTTTAATTTCATGGCTGCAGTCACCATCTGTGGTGATTTTGGAGCCCCCCAAAATAAAGTCTGACACTGTTTAGGGGGGGGGGGCTCACGGGGCTGCACGGGCAGAACCGGGCGCCGTGCCATCAGATCACACGGCAGACGCGAGGAGCCGCTGACACAGATTTACACCCTAGAGTGTGGGTTCTCATCCTGGTAACAGCATAATTGCTAGTCATGACTTTAAATTACCCCTGGAGATCAGACAGCCTCTTATTTTTATGGTTGTGAGAAAGATTTTGAAAACTCTATATCTGGTTGCACCCTGACACATCCCAATTTTAAAGCCACCAGGAATTGCTAAACCACGATTTTGCTAGTTATCTTTAAAAATAGCGGGTGCCTTAAACAGAATGATTAATAAATATCTTTGTTGTTCAACTCATTCAGCCATGTCTGACTCTGTGACCCCGTGGACTGCAGCACGCCAAGCTTCCCTGTCCTTTACCATCTCCCGGAGCTTCCCCAAGCTCATGTCCATCGAGTTGGTGACGCCATCCAACCATCTCATCTTCTGTCGTCCCCTTCTCCTCCTGCCTTCAATCTTTCCCAGCATGAGGGGCTTTCCCAATGAGTCAGCTCTTCAGATCAGGTAACCAAAGCACTGGAGTTTCCGCTTCAGCGTCAGTCCTTCCAATGAATATTCTGGACTGATCTCCTTTAGGATGGACTGGTTGGATCTCCTTGCTGTCCAAGGGACTCTCAGGAGTCTTCTCCAGCCCCACACTTCAGAAGCATCAGTTCTCTGGTGTGCAACCTTCATTATGGTCCAGCTTTCACACCCATACATGACCACAGGAAAACCATAGCTTTGGTTAGATGGGACTTTGTTGGCAAAGTAATGTCTGCTCTTTAATATGCTGTCGAGATTGGTCATAACTTTTCTTCCAAAGAGTAAGCATCTTTTAATTTCATGGCTGCAGTCACCATCTGTGGTGATTTTGGAGCCCCCCAAAATAAAGTCTGACACTGTTTCCACTGTTTCCCCATCTATTTGCCATGAAGTGATGGAACCCGATGCCAAGATCTTCGTTTTGTGAATTTGCTGAATTTTAAGCCAGCTTTTTCACTCTCCTCTTTCACTTTCATTAAGAGGCACTCTGCTTCCTCTTTGCTTTCTGGAATAAGGGTGGTGGTATCTGCATACCTGAAGCTATTGACTCTTCTCCCAGTAAACTTGACTCCAGCTTGTGCTTCATGCAGCCTGGCATTTTGCTCCAGCAGGTAACACATCACATTCCAAGCCCACCACTTTGCTCCCTTTCCTCCCTGAACAAGCACTGGTGTGCCCAGTAACAGCTGGACAGATGCCCCGGCACCATGCAGGGGGACCAAGGCCATGGGGAGTGAGGGCCGGTGGGTACAAAAGAGCCGCTCCCACAGTGACAGTGGGCGCAGCCGCTTGCTGACCAGGGTCCTGGCCAACGGTGGTGGCCACACGGGCACCGGGGAAGGGCCTGAGGGGGCTCCAGGTCCGGAGGCACCAGACAGAGGCACCTCTCAGTGGAGGCTGGAGCCCATGTCTGCCCTCAAGGAGGAACCACCAAGGCTTGACAGCTGCTACGGGTTCGTTCGGGCACCATCCTGAGGGCAAAGGTGGCCAGGCCCATAGGGTGAGTGGCATGAAGGTTCCCCCCGCCTCCCCCACATCGAAAACCTTCCGGATCAAGAGTTAAAGGTCCTGCTGGCAGCCCAACCAGAGCTCCATCTTTAACGAGTCAGGCTATGAATTGCCTGAGTTCCTGTGTGATGCAGGCCATGCACTTGTCAAACAAACCCTGGTGAACTCTACTCAAAACTCAGCAGTTTCCAAGAATGTGACTTGCTGGCCAGACCCAGGAACCAGCATCTGCATCATGACAAGTGTGAGGAGCTCTGACCCATGTGCTGGGAACTCTGCTAGATGCTTCCCTAAAGGACCTCAGCACCAGCACTGCCTTCAGACTTTTTCTGAGGGCCACTGGCCTGGACACAAACACCCCTGACCGGTCACATGTGGGTGGTAAGTGGAGCTAGCCGGGCTCCCCAAGAGTGGGCGGGAGACTGCAGGGTCGGGGTCGTCGGGGTCAACTTCTCGCACCACAGCAAGCACTGAGACTGTGCCTGCCCGGAGCAGCCAGGCCACCAGCTGCCAGCTGGACCCGAGGTGACAGCTGAGCCCAGGTTGTGGGGGCTCAGGTCTAATTCTGGGCCAAGGGAACTGATGGGGCTTTCCTGGGCCAAAGGCGCAGCCACCAAACGAGCAGCCCTGGGCTGCTCCCCATGTAAGGTGGGCCTCGCTCTCTCCAGGATGCTGGTGCACCTGGGACCCTGACACCTCCAAGAGTCCCTGAACATCTCCGAGAGTCCCCAACACCTCTGAGAGCACCCCAACACCCCCTGAGAGCACCTCGACACCTCTGAGAACACCCAAACACCCCTGAGAGCACCTTAATACCCCTGAGAACACCCCAACCCTGGAGAGCACCCCAATACCACCTGAGAGCACCCAACACCTCTAGAGCACCCCAATACCCTTGAGAGCACCTCAATATCACCTGAGAGCACCCCAATACCCAGAGAGCACCTCAACACCCCAGAGAGCACCCAACACCCCTGAGAGCACCCAACACCCCTGAGAGCACCCCAACACACCTGGGAGCACCTCAACAACCTGAGAGCACCTCAACACCCCAGAGAGCACCCCAATACCCCCAAGAGCACCCCAACACCCCACTGAGGCACCCAACACCCCTGAGAGCACCTCAACACCTCTGAGAGCACTCCAACATCCTTTGCAGGACCCCAACACCCCACTGAGGCACCCAACACCCCCTGAGAGCACCTCAACACCCCTGAGAGCACCCCAATACCCATAAGAGCATCCCAACAAATCTGAGAGTACCTCAACCCCTCTGAGAGCACCCCAACACCTTGAGAACAGCCCCCTCATAGGTGGGTGCTGGGCGTTAGGGATAGGCAGGGGCTGGGGTGGTTGGAAGAGCCCTTGGGAGTCATTTGGGGGCAGGTCAAGGGACCCCACTCTAGCCCTGATGGAAGGCTCCGATGTGTTTCCATGAGCTTGTGGGGCATTGCCCCACACCCACTAGTGGCCAGCCTGGGACAGCCAGCAAGGGCACGCGAGACGTTGGTGCAGTCCACTGGCTCAGGTGGGTGTCCAGGAAATGCCTCAGTTCCTCCAGAACAAGTCCCCGTTCAGAAGACGCAGAGAAAACGGAGAATACACCTGGTTGGTTGGTCGGGACCTACCTATGATGGAATCCCTCCGGAAAACATCTCGATCAAAAATGTAAAAGGACAGGTGACGGAAACTCCGCGGAATCTCGCAGTAGAAGTCCTCTCCATAGAAAGGGCTAGACAGAGACAGAGGGACAGTGTTAGACTCCGTGAGCCACGTCCTCAGTCCTGGGGGGCACCGGGGCTGGGGCATCGCCAGTCCTGGGGTGTCATCCTGGGGGTACCAGGGCTGGGGTGTCATCCTGGGGGGATCAGTCCTGGGGTGTCCTCCTGGGGGGGGTCAGTCTTGGGGTGTCATCCTGGGGGGGTCAGTCCTGGGGTGTCATCCTGGGGGGATCAGTCCTCAGGGGTGTCATCCTGGGGGGATCAGTCCTCAAGGGTGTCATCCTGGGGGGATCAGTCCTCAAGGGTGTCATCCTGGGGGGATCAGTCCTCAAGGGTGTCATCCTGGGGGGATCAGCCCTCAGGGGTGTCATCCTGGGGTTTCAGTCTTAGGGGGATCAGCCCTCAAGTGTGTCAGTCCTAGGGGGTACTGGGGCTGAGGTATCATCAGTTCTAGGGTGTTGTCAGTCCTGGGGTGTCATCCTGGGGAGATCAGTCCTCAGGGGTGTCATCCTGGGGTTTCAGTCCTGGGGGGTATCAGGGCTGGGATGTTGTCAGTCCTGGGGGTGTCACCCTGGGGGGATCAGTCCTCAGGGGTGAGTCCAGGCCACTCCCTCTTGGTCAAGGGGAAGCACACAGTGTCTCTTCGTGGGGACAGAGTTGGAAGCATTTTTCCAAAATAAAAGAGGCTATGGATGGTGGGGAGCAGGGTGAGATCGCCTCATGTGCCTGTCAGACTGTTTCCTTTCTGGGGGACCCAGAGGGCCACACAGCCCCAGCCCCCTGGCTGGCACTCTTGCCCAGGCATCTCTGCACATGGGTCATGGAGGCACAGTCGCAGGCTTCTCCAGATGAAGGGGACACGCAGCCCAGGGGCCAGCTGGCCTGAACCACCAGTGTATGATGAGGGTTTAATACCGGCCGCCCCAGGTGGGCCAGAGTGCCTTCCTTGCTAATACAGGGAGAAGTTCAGAAGCAGATTCTCCTTTCCTGAGCCCAGATGTGCAACCACCTCCCTCTGCCAGCAGTCATTTCCCACCCCCAACACCGCGCCAGGCTGGCACCACCTCGCCTCTACCAGGGCCAGCCTCAAAAAAGAACCCACTTTTCCCCTTTTGTGCTGTCCTATGTCCAAACACGGGCATCCGTTTCCCAGGTGTGGGGCGGGGGCGGGGCGGGAGCCACGGAATAGAGGGGAGCCTCTCGTGAGCCACAGACGAGCCCCAGGGCAGCCCACAGGGAGCCCAGGGGTCCAGAAAGGGGCTCGGGACCACCTGGCAGAGCAGCGAGAGCCGGAAGCCAGGCAGGCCGGGCCAGGTCTCCAGAAAGGGCACCGGCCAGATTAAACAGCTCAGTGTCTGGCTGATAATCACGCATCGGTTAAACCATTCCCTAAAACCTGGAGTGAAATTCATTAAGCCAAACACCGTATCCAAGCATCTACAGGAGAAGAGTCAAGGATGGAGGTGACGACATCCACAGGGCCAGTGCTACGGGGGGTGGTCTCACCCCACCCGCAGGCTGACCCAGTGCTGGGAGGCCTGGCCACTCCGGGCGTGATCTCGCCCAGCTCCCAGAGGCAGCAGAAACCCCTTCCAGCCTCTTTGGAGTCCCTCCTGCACTTCCTCTGAACGGTTTTAAACCCTTTAAAATCGCCGGGCAGCGTGGCCCTCGGCGTCTGGGAGTGTGCATCACGACGGCCTCTGCCTGAGGCCCCCAGACCCCCTCAAGAGGCGCAGGGCCCCAGTCTGGTCACGGCCAGAGCACAGGGCGGGCTGGCTTCCGGAGAGAAAGCCACTTGTCCACACGAGGACGTGGACAGCCAGCCGCACCCCTCCAGCCGCCGCTCACATCTGCATGAGGCGGTGGGCAGGGCCCGTGGCCAGGGCGGCTCCTCTCCCCTCTCAGACTGTCTTCCCGCCTGGAAGCCCCTGCTCACGTGGGGTTTACCACCCGGCTCACACCCCACACAGGGCCCAGGGGTGTCATCCTGGGGGGATCAGTCCTCAAGGGTGTCATCCTGGGGGGATCAGTCCTCAAGGGTGTCATCCTGGGGGGATCAGTCCTCAAGGGTGTCATCCTGGGGGGATCAGCCCTCAGGGGTGTCATCCTGGGGTTTCAGTCTTAGGGGGATCAGCCCTCAAGTGTGTCAGTCCTAGGGGGTACTGGGGCTGAGGTATCATCAGTTCTAGGGTGTTGTCAGTCCTGGGGTGTCATCCTGGGGGGATCAGTCCTCAAGGGTGTCATCCTGGGGTTTCAGTCCTGGGGGGTATCAGGGCTGGGATGTTGTCAGTCCTGGGGGTGTCACCCTGGGGGGATCAGTCCTCAGGGGTGAGTCCAGGCCACTCCCTCTTGGTCAAGGGGAAGCACACAGTGTCTCTTCGTGGGGACAGAGTTGGAAGCATTTTTCCAAAATAAAAGAGGCTATGGATGGTGGGGAGCAGGGTGAGATCGCCTCATGTGCCTGTCAGACTGTTTCCTTTCTGGGGGACCCAGAGGGCCACACAGCCCCAGCCCCCTGGCTGGCACTCTTGCCCAGGCATCTCTGCACATGGGTCATGGAGGCACAGTCGCAGGCTTCTCCAGATGAAGGGGACACGCAGCCCAGGGGCCAGCTGGCCTGAACCACCAGTGTATGATGAGGGTTTAATACCGGCCGCCCCAGGTGGGCCAGAGTGCCTTCCTTGCTAATTACAGGGAGAAGTTCAGAAGCAGATTCTCCTTTCCTGAGCCCAGATGTGCAACCACCTCCCTCTGCCAGCAGTCATTTCCCACCCCCAACACCGCGCCAGGCTGGCACCACCTCGCCTCTACCAGGGCCAGCCTCAAAAAAGAACCCACTTTTCCCCTTTTGTGCTGTCCTATGTCCAAACACGGGCATCCGTTTCCCAGGTGTGGGGCGGGGGCGGGGCGGGAGCCACGGAATAGAGGGGAGCCTCTCGTGAGCCACAGACGAGCCCCAGGGCAGCCCACAGGGAGCCCAGGGGTCCAGAAAGGGGCTCGGGACCACCTGGCAGAGCAGCGAGAGCCGGAAGCCAGGCAGGCCGGGCCAGGTCTCCAGAAAGGGCACCGGCCAGATTAAACAGCTCAGTGTCTGGCTGATAATCACGCATCGGTTAAACCATTCCCTAAAACCTGGAGTGAAATTCATTAAGCCAAACACCGTATCCAAGCATCTACAGGAGAAGAGTCAAGGATGGAGGTGACGACATCCACAGGGCCAGTGCTACGGGGGGTGGTCTCACCCCACCCGCAGGCTGACCCAGTGCTGGGAGGCCTGGCCACTCCGGGCGTGATCTCGCCCAGCTCCCAGAGGCAGCAGAAACCCCTTCCAGCCTCTTTGGAGTCCCTCCTGCACTTCCTCTGAACGGTTTTAAACCCTTTAAAATCACCGGGCAGCGTGGCCCTCGGCGTCTGGGAGTGTGCATCACGACGGCCTCTGCCTGAGGCCCCCAGACCCCCTCAAGAGGCGCAGGGCCCCAGTCTGGTCACGGCCAGAGCACAGGGCGGGCTGGCTTCCGGAGAGAAAGCCACTTGTCCACACGAGGACGTGGACAGCCAGCCGCACCCCTCCAGCCGCCGCTCACATCTGCATGAGGCGGTGGGCAGGGCCCGTGGCCAGGGCGGCTCCTCTCCCCTCTCAGACTGTCTTCCCGCCTGGAAGCCCCTGCTCACGTGGGGTTTACCACCCGGCTCACACCCCACACAGGGCCCACACACCTCCCAGGGAATCATGTGTCCTCACCAACAAGTCACACTTGGACGGTCCTTTCAGGGCACAATTCCTGAAGCAACTGAAGCCACCAGATCCCAGAAGCTTCAGAAAGGCCCTGAGGGAAGGAGGGTGCTGGGGAGACCCCTGGGGGCGAGGGAAGGGGGGTGTCGGGGAGACCCCTGGGGGCGAGGGAAGGGGGGTGTTGGGGAGACCCCTGGGGGCAAGGGGCAGCAGCCTGGGGAGCCCATTAACTGGACGCCCAGGCTGCCCGGCCCGCAGGCCCACAGGGATGGACTGACCCCTCGGAGAGGTGGGCGGGGCGGGGCCCACCCACGGTCTCTTCTGCAGGGTCCTGGCCTGGCCAGGGCCTGGACACCGTGGTCAGCAGGGCATCTGGGAGCTCAGAGAGAAGCCCCCCATCCTGAGACTCAGGGGCTCAGGGAGGATAGAGACAGGTACTGGGGGGATGCTCTGAGCTGCAGGCCTGCCCTGGACCAGACAGCCCCAGGACTACAGGGGGAGGGTCCCCCTCAGGGCCCCAGGACTGTGGGAGGAGGGTCCCCCTCAGAGCCCCGGGGACTGTCAGGGGAGGGTCCCCTCAGAGCCCCTGGGTTGTGGGGGAGGGTCCCCTCAGAGCTCCCGGGACTGTGGGGGGTACACCCACTCCAGCTGGTATGGAATGTTTAGACTTGAGACCTGCATTTATGTCAAAAATATTTTAAGCTTTAACTTGAGAAATTAGAAAAATGCAAGCAAGAAGATGCTATTTGTACAGTCTCATAATGTCAGTTGGTGTTTTCTAGTCAACAACTTGGTTTTCATTAAAAACATCTGAGAAAATGACGTCTTTCCCCTCAAACCACAGACTTCCTCTCCCCCCGTCACACCCTAACCCCAAACAGCTTCTCCCAAGAAGACTGTGGAGGCCCTTCTGGGTCTAGTCACTCCCATCACACAAAGCTCTATTTTCCGAGCAATTTGCATCTCCCGGAAGGAACAGAAGGACCCTCTCAAGTCACTGACCCTCATGCTCCCTCTGACTGCAAACCGGAAGCTCGCGCCCACCCACTAGTGAACAGCCTTTCATTCGGAGAAGATTTTGGCAAGAGCGGCAGACAGAGGTTCTGTAATTACAGCCCAGTCAACGCGCTAGCTCCTCCTCCCTGCGGTCCAGAAAGTGGTTATTTAAGTAACTTCTAATTACGCAAAAGGACAATACCTACAAACAGAAGAACAAAACACCACTGTGATCTCACTACTCAGAAATAATACCACACTGGCCTTTAGGTCCTCACACTCCAGGCCATTTTTAGAGCATCCCAAGGTTTAAGAAAAAAGGCATCTTACTATGAACGCAATTGTAACCTGCCTTCCTTGCTTGACAGACACAACCAAACAAGGGGGCGGGATGTGATGTGCCTGCCTTGCAACTCAGCAGGGCCCCGTGTCAGGGCTGCAGGGCCAAACAGTCACACAGCCGAGGCCGGGAGGGATGGGGGGTCCAGGCGGGAGGCACAGCACACCTAGCACAGCCGCCCCTGGGGAGGCGAGGGTCGGAGCAGGAGCCCCTTCCGACCCGCCCCGGGCAGAAACAGACAGCGTCATCCTCAAAGTGATCATGCACATGGACCAACGGACATGAAGAACGGCCACTTCGTGGAATACTCCTGCAGGCAACTAGACCAACCCGGCAGTGAGTGAGTCAAAGTCGCTCAGTCGCGGCCGACTCTTTGCAACCCCACGGACTACACAGCTCCTGGAGCTCTCCAGGCCAGATACCGGAGCGGGGTGCCTTTTCTTCTCCAGGGGAGCTTCCCAGGCATCAAAGCCAGGTCTCCCGCATT
The DNA here is from genome assembly GCA_006408675.1 of Madoqua kirkii. NCBI lineage: Eukaryota > Metazoa > Chordata > Mammalia > Artiodactyla > Bovidae > Madoqua > Madoqua kirkii. The sequence continues at coordinate 28,525 of SJYC01150366.1, forward strand.
GCAGGTGGATTATTTACCAACTGAGCTATGAGGGAAGCCTCTCAAGAGCTCTGTTTCACTTTGTGTGTGTGTGCCCATGGCGTCAACATGCTCCTTTTACTGGATAAGGTGATGGGTTCCTCCATGGGCAGCCTTCAGCCCCATCTGCCCCAGCCCGGGGACCCCAGGATGCCTCTGCAGGCGCACCACGGCCCCGAGCAGAGAGCCATCCAGCCCCAACCCTGATGACCCAGGTTCATAGAGCCTTAACATTTAAATTAAAGGTAGAGAAGTGATGACTCGTCATTTAAAACGATTGAAAAGCACGGCTGTAAAAAGTTAAATGTGGCCCAGTTCACTTGCAACATCAGGAAGATGCTCTTGGGAGGACGGAAACCGTTCCCAGATCACCTGCTGGAGGTGGTTCTCCCCGAGGCATCTGACCCTGCGAGCGCCTGAGGACATGTGAGCACGGGTCCTGCACCAGACGTGCAGGAGGGAAGCAGCAGCCGTGCGCTGGCGCGTGCGTGGGCAGCGTCCGGCAGCCCCAGGGCGTGGGGACTCCCGCACAGGCAGGCCCAGCCTGAAGCCGGGGAAAGGAGGGAAGGGGTGAGTGTCCTCACTCCGCTCCTCACGCTCCAGCTGCACGTCAGGCTGTGGAAGGACAGAGCTCACTGGGTGGGCCGACCTGCCCAGGCAGCCGAGCTCCCTCTGATACGTCCCCTGGATGGGGCGCCAGACCCTGCTGGCTGTCGGGTTAAGATCAGACGAGGACTCTTTGATTCTACAACAACTTTATCAAACAAGCAACGAAACACCAAGGTGGTTACTGGAGAAGATTTGGGAGTCAGGGCCACGACACAGCAAGGCACGCAGCTGCCTCGGGGGGCAAGGCTGAGCCCCAGAGCCTGGCCGTGTCAGGGGCCTGTCTCGGGGGCGACGCCCTCCTGGCCTCCCGGGCACTCTCCCCTCCCTCGCAGCTGCCGTCTGAGTCTGGGCCTGTGTCTCTGGGCATCCACGTCAGGGGCCTGGCCTCCTAGCCTCCCGGGCCCTCTCCCCTCCCTCGCAGCCGCCGTCTGAGTCCGGGCCTGTGCCTCTGGGTGCTGCCCCCAGGGGTGGCCCCTTGATGACTGAGCAGCACGCCGCCTCCTTCCTGTGCCCTTCAATGGCTTCTGGCCTCAGGAATTCCCACGGGGTGTGTCCAGCAACCCCTCCACCTTCTGCATCTCTAACCCTCTCTCTCTTTTCATCCCTTTGTGTCTCTGGGTATCTTTCAAATGTGAGACCTTCGGTTCACCAATCTTCCCTTCGGCTTCGTCTAATCGGCCGTCTAACTCATTCACCGAGTTTCTCGTGCGCGTTTCTGGGGCCTTCCTTTCTGGGAACTATCTGAATCTGCCAAGTCAGTTCAGGCATTCTTATGCTGCTGTTTGCAGTCTTGTCGCTCACGACTCCGTGTTCACCGAACTCTGTCAGCTGGCGCTCTGCGAGCCCTGCCAGTCTGATCTGCTGCCCTACTGCGTGTCCTGGAAATGCACACGATGCTTTACTCCTGTGTTCTCTGCGCATTTTCTCCTCGAGCACAAGTTCCCTGGAATGCCACACGGAGACCCCAGAGCTAGACTGAAGAAGACTGGATTTGCTTTCGACTGGCTCATCATTGTCTCCACGGGTGTTACAAACCACTAACCCTGGGCTGCATTAATACATGTGCGTGGACTGTGGTCTCTAGACCGCAGAGTGTGGCATGGATCCAGGCTGCACACTCACACGAGCCGGCTCTGCTTGCGAGCGTCTGGCGCCGAGTGGAGGCCGCCTCCCTAGCTGACTTCTCTTATAGGCGGGCTCCTTGCTTTCACCCCCACATTGTAGAGTCACGGTCTGGGGAGACAGCGTGGCCCCCCAGTGTGAATACAGCTTTTGCCTCAATCCTAAACACAGTCACATTACAAACCATTTTTCAAACTGAAGTATACTTAGTTGACAATGTGGTATCTTCAGGCTCACAGCAAAGTGGTCCACACACACATACACACACACACACACACACACACACACACTCTTTCTCAGATTTCCTTCCATTATAGGCTATTGCAAGATATTGAGTATAGCTCTTTGTGCTCACGAGAGGTCTCTGCCGTTTACCTGTTTCACGCAGAGTGGTGTGCCCTGTCACTCCCTCTCCCCTCCCCCACGGTGCCCTTTGCAACCATCAGTTCGTTTTCTCTCTATTTCTGGTTTGTAAGCAAGTTCATTCGTGTCTTTTTCCTTAGAGCCCACACGTCAGCAATGCCGTATGACACTTACTTTCTGTCTGACTTCCTTTGCTTAGTAGGGCAGTCTCTAGGTCTGCCCATGCTTCTGCACGGGCACTTTCTCATTCTTCTTCATGGCCAAGTGGCATTTCACTGTGTGCTCACTCATCCATTCATCTGCCGCTGCACGTGTCGGTCGTGTGTGGCTGTGCCACTGTAAGCAGCGCTGCAGTGCACACTGGCGCGCCTGCGTCTTACTGAGCCACGGCTCTCTCTGCATGCGAGCTCAGGACCTGGGCTCCTGGGTCACACAGCAGCTCTGTTCTTAGTGTTCTAGCTGGAAAAGCCTCGTGTCTTGCATAGTTTAGTTTTGACTTGCTCTCCTCTAATAATTCGCAATGCTGAACATTTTTTCATGTGCCTGTTGGCTCTCTGTATGTCTTTGGCGAGATGTATAGGTTTTCTGCCCATTTTCTGGCTGGGTTGTTTGGTTTTTGGCATTAAGCTGTCTGAGCTGTTTATGTCCTTTGGGCACTGATCATCTGTCAGTAGTGTCACTTGCAAACACCTTCTCTGATTCCATAGGTCATCTTTGCATTTTGTTTATGGTTTCCTTAAAAAAGGAAACAAAAACTATACAAACGTGTTTACATTTAGCTAGGTCCCATTTGCTTACTGTTTCATATTTTTGTAGGCTCTCGGAATTATTTTGTGCAAATTTGTCTATTTGCTGTCAGCTTTAACTTTCTGCTTTCAGCACTCCTGGTCTTATCTTGTGTATTAGATAATTACTCAATAAATATTAGTTGAGCTAATGAATACATTAACCTTAAAAGTTAGCATATTAACACTGCCTGTGCGGAAAGTATGAATGGGGAGTGAGGGTCTGAAGGAGCGTATGCTCTGGGTCCTCCTGAGTTACCGGGGCCCTCCTGAGCTATCCGGCCCTCCTGGAGCTACCCGGCCCCCCTGGAGTACCCCAGGCCCTCCTGGAGTACCTGGGCCCTCCTGGAGTCACCCGGGCCCTCCTGGAGTCACCCGGGCCCCCTGGAGTCACCCGGGCCCCCTGGAGTCACCCGGGCCCCCCTGGAGTCACCCGGGCCCCCTGGAGTCACCCGGGCCCCCTGGAGCTACCTGGGCCCCCTGGAGTTACCTGGGCCCCCTGGAGCCACCCGGGCCCTCCTGGAGGGCCGGCCCCTGGAGCAGCTTCCGGGGCTGCCTGGCTCTGGCTGCATCACAGGGAGACCCCACCCCGATACCACTACACCCCGGCTTACGTGCAGCCCACAGTCTACCCTCCCTGCCCCCAGTGCACAGTGTCTTGTGCCACCAAAACCAGAAAGTATGGTTTCTATTTCTAAACTCATAAGAAATAGTTTTAGGATTGATCCTCACCTGAGGCAGAGGCTCAAGTCGCTTCCCAGAGACCCTCACCCAGCAAGCCTGCAGGGGGCTGTCTCACAGGGGTTGGTGCTGATTTATTACCCTCCAACAGGGACCATTTAAACACAGAAGGACCCCTCTCCTGGGGCGCTCACAGAAATAATGCTTGCCGGTTATCCAAAAGCCACACTCAACTCTTGACAGCCTCCTCAGTCTGCTCGTTTGCTTCAGCAAATCACTTCAGAGGATGCTGAGCGTGGACTGAAATAACACAGGGCCTCAGGAGCCGCCCTGCGAGTGTGGGCAGCGACAGGGCAGATGGTGAAGGGAAGTGTCTCCATGTTTTGGGGGCAGGAGATCTTAACGGTTTCTAAAACTTAAGTTCATTAAGTCATCAGAACGTGCTGTTTGTTCCCACTTAGAAGCAGCAATAAGCAAGGATATAATTCATCTGCTAAAAATGTTCTCAAGACCAAAATAGCTCTGTGGATGGACCCACACAACCCACAGTCCTCGAGGGCGGTGCCGCAGCCAGAATCTCACTTGTGCTGGTCGAGACCCCACCCGGCCCTGTGTTTCTCCCAGACCCACACCCTGGCCCCACCCACCTGCCGGGCAGCAAGGCACCGCCCCCAGCATGCTGTGACCACAGGCGCTACAGTTCCTCCCCTAGGGTGGGGTCCCTAGGGTGGAGTCCGGGGCCAGGGGGCCTGGAGCTGGTGGGAAATGTGAATCACAGCCCACCGGATCCAACTGGAACCAACCGGGCTTGAACAGGCTCTCAGGGGATTCGTACACAAGCTGACCTCTTTTTTCTGCTGCAAACTCCTCTGTCTCCAGGCCTGAACTCTCCCTTTCTACCTGCTCCCCCACCTCGAATTCCATCAGCACACGCTCGCGAGGCCTCTGACCTCTGTGGGCAGTGACTTCTACACTCATCTTGAGCCTCTTTAGGAAAAGGAAGATGGTAAAAATGCTTCCCAAATGCTTACGCTCTGATCTACGATCTGCACTCTTGTTGCACCCGTTCACCTGGACTTAGGAAGTTCCCACCCACCTCCCAGCAGACAGACAGCCTCTGCTCTGTCCTCCCACTTAGTCCTGGACACTAGGAGCATTCAGGGACCACCAGCTCATAACTGCCCAGTGAGCCAAGAGACAAGGAGATTGAAGGTCAGGGATTATCAGCCTCAAACAGAGCAGCGGCAGACATACCAGAGTGATTTCTCCACGACTTTGGTCCTGAAAACCTCCTCCTGGTCGAGGTTCACTGTGCAGTAACAATCGCGCATCTTGTTTGGCCCCGGGTATGTGGGAAGATTTTTGGCTTCACCTAAAGGCAAATGTAAGTCATCAGTTCAGCATGGAATTGCTTAGTCTCCCAGCTAGTCTCAGCCGTCTTTCCCAATAACGGGTTTATTCCGCGGCAAGGCACCTGCTCACTTCCGCATGTCCTGCACATCTCTTCTCACCACCAGTCAGAGCGCCGGAGAAAACGCCATCTGTGCTGCTACATGAAGGCAACATACACTGGCCTCTAAAACAGTGGATTCCTGTAAAAGTAGGGATCCAGCAGCCTAGGGATTAAGGGTTGTTTCTTTTAACCCACATTCGGTCAGTTCAGTTCAGCTGCTCAGTCATGTCCACCTCCTTGCAATGCCATGGACTGCAGCACTCCAGGCCTCCCTGTCCATCACCAATTCCCGGAGTTTACTCAAACTCATGTCACTGAGTCAGCGATTAGTCCCTTTAATATTTCTAATGTTTAAATCATGGTGTGTGTTAACCACTCAGTCGTGTCTGACTCTTTGTGACCCCATGGACTGTAGCCCACCTGGCTCCTCTGTCCACGGGATTCTCCAGGCAAGAATACTCGAGTAGGTAGCCATTTCCTCCTCCAGGGGATCTTCCCAACCCAGGGACTGAACCTGCGTCTCCTGCATTGCAGGCAGATTCTTCACCATCTGAGCCACCAGGGAAGACCTTAAATTCTGTGTAAGATGCACAGAAACTCAAACCACCCTCTCACCCCCCTTTAAGTGCACAGCTCAGCGGCACCCTCCGTTAACTGCAGCACACTTGCACACCCAACCTCGAGAACCCTTTCATCTCAGAACACCGAGGCTCTCCACCCAGGAGGCAAGAGGCCCCATCTCCGCTCCTGCAGCCCGCTTCCAGCTTCGGGCTCTGTGGCCCTGGCGACCCCAGGGGCCTCGCAGGAGTGGGGTCACCGTGCTTGTCCTTCTGGGCCCGGCTTACATTGCTCAATGCTGTGTCCTCAAGGCTCACCCATGCCCTGGCCTGACGCAGCATCCCCTTCTTTCCCGAGGCTGATACTTGCTTATCTATTAATCCCCAACTCTCTTTTTATTTTGATTAATTTGATAGTATTAGGTCAAAGTTGGGGCAATAACCAAGGATCACAAAGAGTCGGAAATGCCTGAAGTAGCTCAGCATACACGCACAAACACCAGCGAGGAAGAGTCCAGGGTCCAGCTACGCCCGTGCCTCCCCCTGCGCCCTGGGAGAAAGGGCCCGAGCTGCAGGCGGCCTGGTGCCACCGGCCCACAGCGCCTGTGACCCCAGCTCTGACTGCAGACCACCGGCAAAGCCACAGCTGCTGGGCCCTCTGCAGCAGCTGGGGCGAGCTCGCTGCGGGCCACTGTGGCCCCTCCGCTTGTGGACCAAGTGGGAGCAGAGGGGGCTTCTCCTCCCAGGTCAGGAAGGAGCCCCCTCAAGGAGCTCCTGCCTCCCAGGGGCCTCCTGTTCCCCAGCTGGGCATGGGAGGGCCCCAGACGCAGGGAGGGGCTGGGCTAGCCCCCAGCACCACCAGAGCAGTCCCGGCTCGGCAACACCTGCCAGTACCACCCAGGGCCACAGCCCTGCCCCTGGTCAAAGCTGAAGGAAAACAGCAACAGAAACCAAGCTGAAACCACAGCAGAAGCTCCTCGGAGCCCGGCTCCCAGAACGGCCACACCTCCACCCCACGAACACGCTCGACTCTGCTCTCGGGGAAACACAGTTTGCAGCTTCCTGCCGCAGCCTCTGAAGGGCAGAGGTGAGTCTGCGAGCCCGAAGCCTCTCTTTCAAGCTTTTCATTAATGTCATCACTTGGGACGGAGGAGGGCGATAACCGAGGAGATGTTTTCTGAGCCAATAAATCGAGTGTTCTGAGGCTTCCTAGCAGCGCAGGCTGCAACCTGAGCGCACACATCCGCTGCACTCCGAGGACCTGCCACACCATCCCTGGGACCCCAGGCCCCTCCTGGAGCCTCAGCTTCCCCCTCCATGAGGCGTGAGGACACACGCCCAGGTTCCTCTAACTCAAAAGCTGCTGCAGGGTTTTCCTACGGGAATTGTCAGGGAATCATCAGTGACTCTCAGGTGGTGAAGAAAAATAAATGACCAATGAATGTTTTCCTGCGATTACCCCCACGACAGCTCAATGCTGCCAGGCCCTGGACACCAGGCCACTCCAGGGGAGCTGGGCACAGAAACACAGGCAAGCTGAGAAGGGCACGTGGTTCCAGGCAGCTTCCAGCCCCGCCATGAAGTGTATAGAGACAGATTTTCCATGCGCTCCTGGCAGACACAAGCGCTCACGGGTACTCATGCAGGTGCGGGAAGACCGTGACGAACCGCATCCGAAAGGCCCCTCGACTTCCTGCCACTTCCCGAGCTGCCGCTCACAGCCTTCCCCCGAAAGCACTCCGGCTTCCCTGCTGACGCTGCTAGGGCGTGTCTGCGCTTCCTGTTGGATTTTTTTTTTCAAGAAATGAGATATTTGGCTGCAAGTGCCTGTGTTTCTTAAAAGTAGAATTAAATCTTTTTTTTTTTTAAGTCTTACTGGAGATGGCCTTTAGTGGAAAACACAGGACGGGGATTTTTCCTGTTTGTTCTTCTAAGAACCTCAGAACACAAGCAGCAGCAGCTGACACTTCTCTTTCAGAATAGAGGAGATGGAAATTCCTTCTCTGAACAACCAATTAAAACTGTGAGACGGTGAACATGGCCTCCTGCCCCCCCCCGCCCCCCCGGGGGGGGGGGCTACCGAACCCTCCTGGTTGCTATGGCAATGGCAGCACCCTAGAGCACCCAGGCCCCTGAGCCAGTGCTAACAAGTGACTCAGGCTGGGGGCCGGGGAGGAGGCCGGCACCCCCTCCGGCCACGTCGTCTCCCAGGCCCTGTAGCTGGGGGCCCGCTGGGGCCATGGGGGCAGGGGTGGGTCCCAGCCACCCCAGAGCAGACAGCGACTCTTCCACGCGCGTCACTTATGCCCGGGGCTGGAGGTCGGTTTCTTCCTGACCACAGATTATAGGGCCTTTTCGTCCCTCAAGTGAGAAGAGAGACGTGTTCTTTTTTGTCATGTGTGGAGCTGTTTACCTAAGAAGGCAGTTATGCCTGGTATTCGGTAGGTGCTGATTCTTTGATAAATGAACGGATGGATAAATGCCTGCAAAGAAAAAGGAAAGTAAACTCTGGTTTCATTCTAAGAGCCAAATAAGTCACATCATCAAATGTGTCCCTCCTGTTACCCACAGCTCCAAAACTACACTGTTCACCCAGAGCGACTGTCTGCTGGTGGATTGATCCAGACAGCAACTTTGTGCCAAGTATCATCTCTGAATGCTGAATTTACTGACAGACATAAAAGGCAGCACCGAAAAGCCCGTAACAAATCAGCGCTGAAGCAGCAAGTGCTGCTGCTAGGTCACTTCAGTCGTGCCCAACTCTGTGCGACCCCATAGACGGCAGCCCACCAGGCTCCCCCAAGCAGCAAACCTGTCTCTAATTAAGGCATCAGGCGGTGGTTCCTGGCCGCTGCTGGCCACGCTGCGTGCACACTCCAGGCGATCACAGCCGGAAAGACGCAGCCCCGCAGAGGGCTGGTCTCCAGCCTGACCTGGCAGAGGGGCGGGGCCTCCTGAGGGCCGTGGGTGGTCTCTGCAGCTCCACCAGCTTCAGCCCAGACCAGGAAGCCCACCGCCCTGCAGGGCCAGCAGTGTCGTCTGCACCCCAAGAGGCCATCGCTGGTCCAGCCGGCCCGGCCCCCACGTCCATGGGCTCGCCTCCAAGGGGCTCTGACCTCGGCTGCTGCCCTCACCCGCCCCTGGGAAGACGCCAGCGGTGAACCAGGGCCTCAGATTCGCCGCGTCCATGAAGCGTGGGACCTCCGCTCTGTCCTACTATGTAGGCTCAGCTCAGCTACGGACCAAACTCTGTAACCACAGGTGACCAGCTGCAGGAGCCCCGGACCCTCGTCCTGCAGAGACAGCCCTCCCCAGCCCTCCCCGTACACAGGGGCAGGACCTGGTGAGGGAGCCACAGCCCCCAGACTCCCGTCTGCTCTCTCCAAGTGCCTACAGGGCTACGGAGTCTGGTGGCCAGTGTAGTTCCCTGTAGCTACATAAAAGCCCATTTCCCACCGGAGATCAGTTTCATGATGAAAACATTCTCTTTCCTTGAATATGTTTTTGACTGCCTTGCTATTTTCTTTTAACACTTGATATTAAATAGAACATCTTCTCAGATGGCTCAGGGGTAAAAAGACCCCACCTGACGAAGCAGCAGACACACAGAACAGACACAGGTTGGTCCCTGGGCTGGGAAGATGCCCTGGAGGAGGAAGCGGGCCCCACTGCAGTGTTCCTGCCTGGGATATTCCATGGACAGAGGAGCCTGGTGGGCCACAGTCCATGATGTCGAAAGAGTCGGACAACTGAGTGACCGAGCATCCCCACAGTCAGATGAGGCTGGGCTTCTGAATCAAGCCGCAGGCAGCCTCTTCTCCCACAGGCTGGTTTACAAGCCAGAAGGCCTCTAGGCTGAGCTGCCTAGCCCAGAGCAGCCAAGGTCCACTCCAGGTATTGGGGTGGGGAGGCATGCCTAGGATGCAGGAAGGCTCACAAACGTGCATCTCAGGTCTCCCCGAGTTTCCAAAAAGAACAGATGACAACGTGAAAGACGAGAATGAAGTCGGTCTGCTGGAAGGAAACTGAGTCTAACATACGGTAGGAGAGAGAGCTGCGCCTTCCAGCCCACCGTGAGTGGCTCAGTGACACACTCAGGCGCCGAGGCCCCCGAGCTGATGAACACATGGAAACAGCGGAACACGCAGTTCTCGCGATTTACCTGAAAATGAAGCACACAGCTCTCCAGGTGGAAACACTATGAAAAGACAGTCAGGCCTGTCTTCGAGAAACTGTTGCAGAAGATGCAGAGACGGCCTCCGGGGCTCTTCTCTGATGACCTGTGCCTAGCGCGCAGCATGGGAGGGGCCGCTGACGGGCCGAGCCCCACAGGCAGCCAGGAGCCCCGGGAAGAGACCGACCTCCCCGCTCCCCACACGGACACCACAGGGCCTCCCCTCAGACTCTGGGGCTGCGAGGCAGAGGGACCCCAGAGCCTCCGGGCACCCCCTCCTCACCGTGACCCACAGTCACGCCTGCTCCCTCTTCCTCTCTGCATCCAGCAGTGCTGGGCGGATGGTGAGCACTTCTGAAACCTGTGCTCCAGGGAGTCAAGGAGCGAGCCTGTGACGACATGGTCTGCTGGGCACTGACCACGCGGCAGCCTCTCCCCAAACACACAGCACGGGGCGTCAGAGCTCCTGCGCCGCCCCTCCCAGCTCGATTCCTGGGTCCCTCCCTCTGGTTGAGGCTGGCCTCAGGGCCCTGAGTGACCAGGGGCAACTGCAGGGCTTCCTGGGGGAGGTCGCAGCCACGAGCCTCCTCCCTCACCGCTGGACTCTGGTGCTCTGTGTGTGGAGCCACAGGCCAGGCCCCGCTACCGTGCAGATGACCCAGGAAGCCCTGGCCAGCCTGACTTCCCAGCGTCCCACACGGTGACAGAGGCCTCAAGTGCCCACAGGGCAGCCTGCCCACCAGCTGCCCACCAGAGCTCCCTCCCAGCCCGTATCCCTGTCCCAAAGTCCTGAGAGGTGACGGCTCAGCGCTCAGACGCTCAGGTGCTTGGGCAAAGCGGCACCTCTCCACCCACGGTGATGACCCAAAGGTGCAATGCGCCTGGCTACAGAGCACCCAGGAGGTCCCGGGAGTCCCCACGGCTGAGGAGACCCTGCCCTGCGCCCCTGGTGCATCTGACTCTGACGCAAAGGTGGGACAACCAAGCGGCGGGGACGCTAAGGCTCCGGCAGGACCTTCGGCAGCTGGGGAGGGCACAGGGCGTGTGGCAGTGGGCGACCCTCGGGTTGGCTGTCCCCATGTGGTGACTTTTCAATTCTGAATCACCTGATGCCATTCAGCACTGGTGGCTTCACACGTTTCTAACTCAGAACTCCCACGCCTTTTGAGAACTCAGAAGGTCAGCCGTGCTGGGCCACGTGTCCACCATGATGGCCACCAGCCAGGTCGGGGTGGCCCCGCCCAGGGGTCCTGCCTGTCCTCTAGCACTGAGACTGTCAGAGTTTATCTCATCACCACCCAGGCCTTGCAGAGGCATCACCCAAGTACAGACACGAGCCGCGCCACGAGGGGGGTCCCTTCCTGCCTGAGGCCTCCTCCCACCCCAGAAGCTTTTGTCTCCCCCAGGGCCCAGGCACGAGTCACCTTGAGTACTGGGCATCTCTGGCTGAATAAACAGTCCTGTGGGGCTGAGGGAGGGGAATCTGGGGCACAAGTCCGTGGCATTCTTGCAAGTACAGGACGTGGGGCGGACGGCACCCTCCAGACTCCTGCGCCGGGTGCGCCCACACCAGCAGGAGCCCCCAGCTTCTGAGCCAGCGAGAAAGCAGGGGCTGCAGGGCCAGGTGAGGGCCCCCCACCCTGGCTGCCCCTCGCTGCACCTCACACAGTCGCTCCCGGAAGAGCCTGCAGACCACCTGCCCACCTGGAGCGCCCCTCTGTCTGCGCTGCCGGCAAGGGGGCCAAGGGGTCAAAAGACAAGTGTCGCTGAGGCTCCCAGGAGAGACGAGCCACAGGCACAAAGCAGCTGGGGGGGGCTCACGCTCAGACCAGTTATGTGGACAACATACCCAGAATTACTTAGATCTTCTGTCTGAACTGGATTCCACATATTCAGTACCTGAACACATGAAATGTTAGGTAACTTTGCTTTCACTTAGATGCCTGTCTTTTCCCAATGGGAAAAAAAGCATATGCTATTATTCTCTTGTGCTTTTCTAATTAAGCCAGAAATAAAAATAGTGTTCTTGGACAACAACTCAATCCTGAATAAAAGCTGTGAAATTAAGTCAAGGGAAAAATAAACCACGTGTTTCCTTTATTTTATAACATTGTGAACAGGTATTTCTGATTCCTTGGAAACTGAAATTTTGTGCCTCTGTTTAGGGAATACTTTTTCACCTAATGCTGCATTTCTAGGGCTGCTGAGACCAGAAAAGAGGAGGGTATTTACAGCTGTGTCCCCAGCCCCCTGACAAGCCTGCCCGGATGATGCCTGTTGGGCACCAGGCACCCAGCAGGCGTGTGGGGGCGTGGGGGCACGCGGGCCCCTCCCTTCAGGGTCCCTCAGGGGCAGGGCACACAAGAGAGGGCCGGCGCACGTGCGCAGGCAGGCAGCAGCACCGCCACAGGCCCCACAGCCGGCCCACCCAACAGGCGAGGGGCCACACCAGGGCCCCCGCTCACACACCAGCCAGGACCAGCCCCAGCGAGTGGCACCCCTCACTGAGTTCCCGGCACCCATGCCTCGTCCGGGCCCCTCAAAGATGGAGCAGGGACTGCAATAGCTGGGCGTCCTCCCAGGAACCGCGTCCTGTGACCGCCTGCTTCGACAGGCCCGAACACATCTGTAAACTGCAAATCCCCCAGTTAATTTTCACATACCAAGCTCAAAAAGAAGCTTCTGGAAAACAAACTAAGGAAGCTACTTAAGAAGTCGATAGGGTCAAGAATGCCCTTATGTGAGACACCATGGCAACTGTAACAGGAGCTGCAGGCAGATTGTTGGAGTTTCACCCCAAGTCAAGGCCCCCCAGCTCGGCTCCACAGACTCTCAACCCTCCAGGCCTGTGTGTTACTAACTAGACGGGGATTTCAAGGAGGTTATCAGGAGAGGGCGTGGGGTAAGGAGTCAAGGTAGCTGAGAGGGAGAAGGAGATAAAAGAGGTGGCGGGGCCGTTACACGATGCCGTTTTAATGCAACAAGCTAAGGTGAAGGCAGCATGGAGACTGCTGGAAGAATGAGGCCTCCTGGATCCGAGCTCCCCATGGGCAGGGAGGCCACCCGGGGGGGCCCTGAACCTCTGGGCAGGACCAGGAGGCACCGGGACACAGGCAATGCAGAGCAGGAAACAGCCCACGAGATGCGCCTGTGGGACTTCAGGCAGGGGAGCGGACCCAGGAAGAGCCAGGAGCGGGTGCAGCTGGGCCAACGCCTGCAGGGCGCAGGCGAGATGCCCCGGGCTGGCTCCCCCACAGCCATCTCATAGGTGGGGGTCTACGGGGTGCACGTGCACGTCCTGATTTTTGTTTTTCAACAGAAAAATGTACTGAGCTAGGGTCAGCAGACCACAGAACTCACCCACTTAAAATGAACAGTCTAACATTTCCAGCACATTCGCAGGCTGCGTGCAACTATCAGCCCTCAGGGGCTTCCCCGGTGGCTGGGCCGGTAAAGAACGCCCTGATACACAGGAGACCCTGGTTCCCTTTCTGGGTCGGGAAGACGCCCTGGAGAAGTACTCCTGGGCTCCCCTGGTGGCTCAGACAGTAAAGAAGCTGCCTGTGAGGTAGGAGACCTGGGTTCGATCCCTGGGTTGGGGAGATCCCCTGGATTAGGGCATGCAACCCATTCCAGTGTTCTTGCCTGCAGAATCCCATGGACAGAGAAGCCTGGTGGGCAACAGTCCCTGGGGCTGCAGAGAGCCAGACTCGACTGAATAAGCATGTCACCCCTCACACCCCTTCCTCCCTCTACCCGGGTCCAGGCAGCTTTCTTCTGCCCAGGGTGCCCATGTAGTCTGACTGGGTGTCAGTCAGGGTTCAAGTCCCTCCTCACATCTGCAGGTCCCGTCCATCTTCACTGCTCAGGTGTGTTCACGGTCCACAGTCTGTAACTTTCACACACAACTATCGAACGGCCAAGCCGGCCACCGCATTAGAAACGCTCCTTCTCGGACCCTTGCTAGAACCGTGTCCTCCAGCCGTGCACCTTTCCAGTCTGAGAGGCAGACGTGCCGCGCGCCCTGCTGTCGATTTGCTACAAAAGGCTCTTACCGTAGGGCCTGATTCCGTTCCACTTATTCAGGACTTAAAGCCGCTCCCAGCCTCTCTCCTGTCCCTCTTCTCCGTCCTTGGCAGGACAAGGTCCCCCGAGGCTGGCACCCCCATCCTGACGGAATCGTGAAGACGAGGTGCAGGGAGCTGAGCTCTTGGCCATCGAGTTCTGCCCTTTCCAAGTGTGTGTGCACCTACGCTCCTGACTAGTTCCTTTCTGACACCCTGTGGGGCACGGCCCGGAGGGGCTGAGGCCCCCTGCAGCCAGAAGCTGCCGGTGGCGCGCCAGCTGGGGTGAGGGCTGCGGCGGTGCAGGGTCCTGGATTCTGACAGCACAACATTCCTAAAGGCTGGCATTAGTGTTATTTAGCGTTCCAGGAAGGAAGACAATCTGGAAAATATGACTTTAGGGAAAGTCGCCAAGGGCACCGTGGCCGTGGGTCCCACCAGGTGCGGTCAGCAGGGGCGGCGGGCACCTGGCCTCCATCCGCAGAGGGAGGATCCAGGTTCGTTTTCCAGAAACGAACCAAAGATGGCCCCACCGTGTCTACTCTGGTGCTGTGCTTGCTTTTCTTTCTTTTCTTCCCATGCCTTTCTCTGAAATAGTCGTGGCTTGAAGCTGAGAAAAAAAAGTTCTTAGCTGTCAACAACAGATTAGAAAAACCATTTTCTTATAAATTCAGAACCTGCACTGGTACACCTGGTTCGTACCAGTGTACTTCGTATACATGAAGTTTCGGGAATAATTTAAGTGCACGGTGTTCCTTCGAGCCACTGCCCAGGTCCTTTCAGATGGGGAGACCCTGAGGTCCGAGACCCCGAGCCAGGCCTCGCCCAGGGCAGCTGCTCCGTGCTCCCCTCCGGAGCGTGGGGGCCGTGGGGGGCCTGAACCCCGGCACCCTCTGCACTCAGCACACCCCACGCCCACACCCTCAGCAGCTCCTGCTCTGAGTCGGGGTGTCTACTGGAGGCCTGTCACTCGAGTGGCCTCCGGCGGGCGTGCGTGGCCTGTCAAGTGCCTGTGCTGCAGGCCGGCCGCGGCGGCTCTGTGGGAGCTGCATACTGGAGCCCTGTCAAGCGCCGCGCTCTCCCGGCAAACCTGCCACGACGAGGCCTGGCCCTCAGCTGGCCCCTGAAGACCCCCTGAGGCCCACAGCCCTGGTCCTCCAGCCTCTGCCATTTCGCGGAGGTCAGCTGTGCCCGCAGTGCCAGCTCCCTCCGCCCCCCTGTTCAAGACGCCAGGCCACTCTCAGAAAGCAGGCAAGCAAGGAATACGCTTGGCACTAATGGGCCCACTCAGTCAGGGGGCCTGGGCCTGCAGGGGACCTTGGGCTCATCAAGCGTCTTTTCTCAAATGAGCAGAAACCCCGCAGCCAGCACTACTTCGAAGAGGAAATCAGAAGGCGGAAGGGGGCACCCTGAAGGCGGGAAGAGGCTGCTGGATTGAAGCCGGGGCTTTACACCCAGAGACCAGGGGGCAGCTCCTTGGAGACACAGGGGTGGGATAGGCTGGGAGGCAGAGGGTGCCCCGGAGGTGGCGGCCAGGGGACCCCCTGCAGGCGGCGAGGGGTGCAGGAGGGGCAGGCCAGGAGAGGCTGGAGGCTGGCTGGAGCCAGAGGAGGCAGGACACCCCAGGGAACGTTCCAAAACACAGGCTTCACTGTGCCTGAGGCCACAGGAAGAGAAGCAGCTAGAAGGCACACAGGTCGGTGGGGGAGGTGGGACCTCGCCAGCAGCTCACAGAATGAAGTAATGAAAGCTTCAGAGCTACTTCTAAAGGGCTGCAGGCTGTGCGCTCAGCCGATTCATCCACACAACTGTCTCCTGGGCAGGAGGTGTCTCCTGGGCAGGAGGGCAGCAGCAGGGTCCCAGACCCACCAGTTGGCCAGGACCACGCATCCCCTGGGGGGAAGGGAGTGGGTGAGTGTGTGTGCCCGCAGGGTGGGGAAGGGGGCCCGTGTGCCTTGGGGGATGGAGGGCCCATCACTGACCTGCAGAGTCAAATGACCTGATCACCACTGCCCGCCTCGTAGCCTCTCGGGTGCAGCCTCCCAACACCCACTTCCTGGGGAACCGAGGCCCAGAGGCACCAAACAGACTTGAACCAAGGGGCGTCTGGGCTGCTGCCCACGTCACAGGTGCCTCTTGGTCATAAGGCCACATGTCTGAGACGCGGGCCGAGTCCGCCTCCTCTGGGGCTGGAAGGCCAGGCACTCAGTGTCCTCTGGGTAGCGGCTGCCAAGCCAGGGCTTTCCGGCATGACTCCATTCCTCTGACAACGGCTGCTCGCGGCTGGTGGAGTCTCCCTGAGAAACAGCGCAGCGTGTGCCCTGGGCGTGGGAGGCCACAGAAGCGAGATCCAGGATGGTTCCGATCCTGGCGGCATCCCCAGCTAGCGGGGCAGGCCTCCAGGTCAGGATGCTGAGCTCCGTGCCCGACGAGCCTCCGTAGTAGGGCTCCCGAGCCCAGTCACTCCCGCTGCAGGTTTACCAGTCACCGGGGACAGACAGGTGCTGGCCGAGCAGGGACGGGGCCTGCCGGGGACTCAGCCTCATTCTTGCCCTTAGGGCTCCACACAGCGCCCTGGAGGCCTGACACAACCACTCCGCCAAGAAGCCCCGTCGACGTCCCTTTTGGTTCAGGAAGCAGGGTCTCTAGGAATGATTAGCGGTCCTGAGAAACACACAAACAGCAGAGGGCAAGGCTGTGGACTGACTGCCCAGAAGGTGTGTGCGGCCCCGGGTCCTCATGGGTCAACGGCCTTGCCCAGAGCAGCGGCCGGGTTGGGGCCCCTTGGAGCTCAGCGGTCAGCGTGTCCACAGCTGCGGGGCCAGCAGGTGCAGAGCAGGCTGACTAGCGTGGGCGCAGCAGGCCCCAGGCCCCAGGTTGCGGCCCCTGTGTTGTCACCGGGCACCAGCAGGGCCGCAGGCTGAGTGCTGGGTGGAGGCGTGTCCAGAACTGAGGCCTCCTAGGTGGTTCTCGTCCCATTAGAGTATGAGGGTTGGAGAGGCCTGCAGGCGGCAAGAAGCATGGAGAATCCCAGGATCCAGGCCCAGTAGGTCTGTCCCAAAGACCTCGCTTCTCTGACGGGAACTGGGCTCACGGACCCAGTCCTGGGGATGAGCTCCTGCCACGTGCAGCCAAGACGGGCCCAGAGCCCCCACAGTGTGGCCACAGAGCATTGCGGTCCACCTGCGGCCCCACCTAGCACAGGCTGAGAGCCCCGCGGGAGCGCCTCCCTGGACCCTGGCTGTCGGGGAGGCCGGCAACCTCCAGGAGTGCCAAGCCCACTCCAGCAACCCACCCGCAGAGGCAGCCTGTAATCTGCTGCCTGCAGAGAACCGCAAGCCAAGCCCACGCCAGCCACTGGGTCTGAGTCTTCGTGGCAGCTTTAGGACAGGAGGAAACAGTAACATTCAGACTTTGGCTTCTCCTTCCTCACGCGTTCCCAGAAAGCACAGCTAAAGGCGAGAGCAGGTTCCAGCCAGAGGGCGGCGTGGCTGCACCTCCCCCCCTCCACCCGGCAGCAAGGGCCATCACTCAGACGGAGATACGCGCTCTCACATAATCAGATCCGCCGCTTGTTTAGTTCACTGACAGCTTAGAAGTCCTCCCGCATTCCACAGGTTATTCACAGCAGTTTCCGAAATGTTCCTTTCACCCGGCAGCTGGGAGGCGGGGGCGGGCTACGGGGTTAGTCCTCGGCCCTGCGCCCACTCCATGGAGGACGGCTGTGTCGCGCCTGGACCCACAGCAGCCTTACAACCCACCCGGAATTTGTCGATTATGGTTAGAGTTAGGATGTAACTTGTTTCAAGCCACATGGCCAAAGAAGGCAACGTCATATTCTCTAGGGAACCACGTGCGTCTGTTGTGAATTAGGTGCTCATATGTGTTCTGATCCGCTCCATATCCTCTGTATATCCTCTCCATATCCTCTATCTGTTAGGGACCTGGGAATATCTACCCAACATTTTAAAGAGTCGACCGCATCTGTCCACTAACAGTGACACGTATGTAAGCTAACACTCCCATCCCTCGTCCACCCAAGGGGACAACACTGTTACGACACGCGTCCACACACAACTCACCCACCCCAGGGAGAGCGGGCACACAGCCCCTCACCTCCTCCAGAATCTTTCCCGGCTTAAATCCACGACAGCTAGTGAACTGAGCGCTCCACATTTGCTCTGTGATTTATTCTTGTCTGAAGTAAACCACCCACTGCCCACTGACGCTGCACTGCCCCCGAGCGAAGCACGGGGCTTCACGGAGACTCCTCCAGCCACGTGCCATCCGGGCCCCCGCGCCGCCCCCGCCCGGGGACACGCGGCCTCCCCGGAGCACCTCCTCCTCTCCACAGGCGCATTTTTGGTTCCAGAATCTGAGCCCTCGGCTGGCCTAGCCTGCCTGCTTGTTCATCAGCTGCGGCCCAATTCACCACTTTTCATGAACTGGAATGACCTGCATTCACGGGAGAGCCCTGCCTGGCGCCCACCACCGGTCTGAGAAAGGCGGGGTGCTTCCAGCCGCAGGGCTGGGGGCGGCGGAGCAGTCCTGAGATCTGGGGACCGGGCAAGAATATCAGAGAGGGTGGAGGTCAGGCCAGGCAGGGAAACGGGGATGAAGGCCGGGAAGGCAGAGGGCAGAGGGCAGAGGGGTCAGGGGAGGAGGCAAAAGGCAGAGGGGCTGTCTCTGAATCAGCACAGGAAGCAGCCAGCACGGGGCGCGCGGTCACAACAGCGGGACGGCCACCCAGAACGCCCGAGACATGGAGAAAGGGGGCGGGGAAAGCAGCAGCCTGCGGCCCGCGTGCACCCTGAGCGCCCCAGCGGGGCCCGGCAGCCCTGGCGGTTTGTCCGCGGCCCTCCCCACGCGTGTGGTGCCACTCCCAGCCTGCTGCTGCCTGTGGAAGGGTCCCCACTCCTGTCCCTGGAGGCCCCGCCCTCACCCTCCTGGGAAGTGCAGCGCCAGGCCCGAGCTCGGGCAGCTGCTCTGGGCAGGCCAGGGCCAGCGACCTCCCTGCCACCCGTGTCCCATCGGGAAAGCCAGCACACGCTGCCCGTGAGACGCTGGCCCCTGGCACCCGCAGGCGCCTGAGCCTCTTGCTCCCGCTCAGTCCTCCCAACGCAGGGTCTGACAGGGTCATCAGGCTGTGGCTCTCCTGCGGCTGGAACCTCGGGGACGGGCGCCTGCCGAGCGGCCACTCCCACCGGGTCCACAGCCTCACGAGGGGTCTTGGTCCACAGCGGGCGTCATGACCCCCAGTGACAACGTGAGCCCTTCAGCGTGTGCGCCTGAGCCTCCCCCCCACCAGGCCCCTTGCGAGTCAGAGCCTTCCAGAGTCCTGGCCCCATGCTGCCACGGGGAAGATCTGCTCCCTCACAGGGAGGCGTCTAGCACACCGAGCGAGCAGCAAGCGGGCAACTCACCACCCGCTTCAGAGCTGCAGGAAGGAGGCCCCAGCTGCGTGAACGGTCAGGGCAGACCCAGGTCCAGACGCGGAGCACGGTGCCCAAGGCCTGACAGGGTTAGAATCAGGGCTCGCCCAGGAACATGCCTCCGTGGAGCCCATGGCAGCCAGACTCAGGGCTCTGCGAGCGGCCGCTGGACATCTGGCGGCTTCTCTTTGGTCCAGACCTCCAGCGCTGAGGCCTCGGAAGGCAGCGGGCGTGCCGGGGCCTGGGCGGGCAGCGGGTGCCCTGCGGTGTGGGGCCTCGGTGGGCAGTGGGCGCTCTGTGGTGCCGGGGGCTGGGCGGGCAGCAGGCGCCCTGTGGTGCCGGGGGCTGGGCGGGCAGCGGGCGCCCTGCGGTGCGGGGCCTCGGTGGGCAGTGGGCGCTCTGTGGTGCCGGGGGC
>SJYC01150367.1:0-65919 GCA_006408675.1 Madoqua kirkii
GGGCAGCGGGCGCGCTGTGGTGTGGGGCCTCGGTGGGCAGCGGGCGCCCTGCGGTGTGGGGCCTCGGTGGGCAGCGGGCGCGCTGTGGTGTGGGGCCTGGGCGGGCAGCGGGCGCCCTGCGGTGTGGGGCCTCGGTGGGCAGCGGGCGCGCTGTGGTGTGGGGCCTCGGTGGGCAGCGGGCGCCCTGCGGTGTGGGGCCTCGGTGGGCAGCGGGCGCGCTGTGGTGTGGGGCCTGGGCGGGCAGCGGGCGCCCTGCGGTGTGGGGCCTCGGTGGGCAGCGGGCGCGCTGTGGTGTGGGGCCTCGGTGGGCAGCGGGCGCCCTGCGGTGTGGGGCCTCGGTGGGCAGCGGGCGCGCTGTGGTGTGGGGCCTGGGCGGGCAGCGGGCGCCCTGCGGTGTGGGGCCTCGGTGGGCAGCGGGCGCGCTGTGGTGCCGCCACCTTGCTCTTGGTCCACCGTCCCACTCCGCTCATCACGGGCTCCTCCCATTAGCCTAGACACCGGGCCAGACCCTCACGGCCCGTCCACGGCCACCTCTGTCTCAACAGCTCTCAGAGCTCAGCCTGTCTGCGGGGGCTCCTCACTGACTCTCAGCCTCAAGGCGTGTGGGCCCAGGACATGGGGCTGATACTGTCCCCACTCACAGCTGCTCCCAGTGGAACAGCTGGAACTACAGAATGCTGTGGATGCCACCCATGTGCCTGGGGAGAACTCCAGGGCGCGGGTGTCTCCAGGAAAGATGTGGCTGTCTGTACGGCCTGCTCCCAGGCCCACACGCAGGACCGGCCTCCCAGCAGCACCATAAAAAGACTCGGCACTTCAAGTATATTCGTGACACGCTCCTTCCAAACTGGCCTCTAACCACACTTTGGGCCCTCAGGGAAGGACCACAGAACTGCCAGGCCCAGGGCCTCAGCCCACCTTTGAAAAACGCCTTAGTCTTGGTTGGTCTTCAAACTTCATGGGCCAAATGAGTGGAACCTTATTTTATATTTGATTGTATTTATCAGAGCAACTTATTTTTCTTCACTCTTCACTAGCCTTTGTTTTCTTTTATCCATTAATAAAGGTGGGGCAAGTTTCTAGAATGAGCCTAAGAGTGGGATGAACACGTCCTCCAACCCTGCCTGGCGTTGATCTTCAGTAGCCCCATTTCCATCTGCAAGAGACGTAGACCCCCTGAGTCATCTGTGAGTGATCCCCACTCCCCGAGGATCGGAGACTGAAGCGGAACGCCCCCTCGGCCGGTGTCCACATGCAGAGAGCAGCCCGGCCCGTGGAGAGGCCGTGGTTGCAGGGGTTCAGCTACAGCAAGACGCCCTGGCCCGCCGAGGGCTCCCCTCGCTGGTGGGTGACGTTCAACCTCGTCCCAGTGCAAGACAAGAGACCCGGCGGCACCCCAGCATCTCCAGGCAAAGTCAGCACGGGGGACGCCGTCCCCACCTAGCGGGGCTACAGACACCGCAGACAGCACCCCAGTTTACAAAATCTCTGAGTCATTAACGCCCACTTTTCATCATACGGACATCGAGCCACAGAGATAAAACCACAGAACGATCCAGAAAAATAGTCACAGAATTCAACACATGGTAAATAACGTCAACTGTCGTCTAAAGTCCCTAGCGGGGGCTGTTCTTCCTGTTTCTCCCCAGACACACACAGCCTCGTGTGAACCTCCCGACCACGCCAAGTGCCCCGGGACACGCTCGGAAGTCAGAAGCTGATCCCGCTTCCTCTGGCCGCTGCCGCCTCCGGAAACCTCCTCCTGTCCCACAGGTCTGCGCGACTGTGGGCTTGTGCTTCTCAGGGGGCGCTTCGCCTTGAAGTCATAGTTGGCGCCCACAGAAGCGCCGCGCTCCAAAGAGAACGCGCAGGCCCAGGAGCTGACAGCACCCTGGGGTTGCCTCGCGGGGGGGGGGTGGTGATGCCACTCAGGCCGCGTGGCCAGGGAGGTATGGCCAGACCCCTGTGCGGACACGAGCCCGGCCCTCCCAGCACGGCCACATCTGCCCCTAGAATCCGCAGCCCAGCCCCGGATCTACTGCTCACAAGAGCACCTTTGGCCCAAGGACGGCGCGCCGTGATGACAGCAGGTCTGAGCCCTTCTGAGCCCTCTCTCCTCCTGGTGGAAGGAGGGAGGGGAGACAGGGGACAGGGATACTCAGCCCCGAAACGATCCTGCGAAATAGCTTCCAGTGCCCTCATTTCAGACCCCGAAGCCAGGGCACACAGAGGTCATGGCTTGCCATAGGGCGCAGAGTAGACGTGCCCCCAGCTGGCCACAGGGGGCCTGCCCGGGGTCCGGCCCTCCTCACCCACACCCCAAGCCGCCACGCAGCACCTGCTGGCCAACCGCGGGCATTTCTCCATCAGGCAAGCACAGGACCTAGCTGCTCCTTGCCGCCAGACTCCTGAGGCGAGGCGGAGAGTGTGAACACCCACCAGTTGCTCATGGGGGTCCACCACAGCCCCTCTCCTGGACACGCCCGAGCACGGTTAGGCACTGAGCCGCAGGGGGGTCTCCACCCACCGGGTCCACCAGCGTGACAAACAAAAGGTCCCTGAGCATAGCCACCTGCCCCACGGGGTGCTTCCCTGGTTAGAACTGGGCTCTGAAGGAAAGCAGAAGGTCTGGACACCCTGGCCCAGGCGCCCGTGGGGACCATGAGCCTGTGTGGCCCCTTGGAGCACCAGGGGGAGGCCGTCACCCACCCCAGATGTCTGCTCTCGAGGCAGGCTCGTGTTCTCCACGGCTGCTCCCCTTCCGTCCCCCACCCTGCGCCCTCGCTACGAGGACCCCACAGGTGACGAGGGGCCCTGAGGAGGAAGAGACCAAACGCGGGACCACAGCCGGGCCCGAGCAGGCTCCCCGTGCAGGGCCCTGCTTTACCTGAGGAGGTTCGCACCTTGGAAACGCTAACGGGGACCCACAAGTAGCGTCCTGCCCGCCGCCCTCCCGCCTCTGCTCTGCAAGGGGCCTCAGACGCCTTCAGGACGAGGCAGCACTATCGTCTGCTGCTGAGAGTGGGAGCAGTGTCCAGCGAGCAGTGTGGTGAGCCTCCTGCCTGCCCCCGGGGCACTTTCGGACAAGCCACGCCTTAGAACAGAACAGGTGTGCTGACAGTTGGCACATTCCTGACGAGGAAAGCAGGCGCTGCTCCCGTTCCACGGGGTCACTGTCTTTAGAAACCTCTGGGCGCAGCTTCTACCATTCCTGAGAATCCCTGAGAACTCCCCAGGCTTGGAAAGCACGCTGTGTGCAGAGCGCGCTGTGCACACGTCTGCACGCGTCTGTGTGCGCGCTCCTGTATGCGTGTG
Organism: Madoqua kirkii; assembly: GCA_006408675.1. Classification (NCBI taxonomy): domain Eukaryota; kingdom Metazoa; phylum Chordata; class Mammalia; order Artiodactyla; family Bovidae; genus Madoqua; species Madoqua kirkii. Next base: position 3,316 of record SJYC01150367.1, read on the forward strand.
CACACCTGGGTGCTCGTTCCGGGGGAGCAGGAGGAGCAGGCAGATCCCTCCAGTCTTCCTCAGCGCCCCCAAGGCCTGAAAGCCCTGTTTGCTGTCACTCCCGTAACGCGAGAGGGTCAGGTGGTGTGTCCATTTACCATTCAGTCTGTGAACCCTGGGAAGGCAAGGCCTGAGAAATGCCTGGTTTATCACTCCACAGGCCTTTGTGAAGGTGGTGTCCAGGGGGGGGGGTGGTGATGCCACTCAGGCCGCGTGGCCAGGGAGGTATGGCCAGACCCCTGTGCGGACACGAGCCCGGCCCTCCCAGCACGGCCACATCTGCCCCTAGAATCCGCAGCCCAGCCCCGGATCTACTGCTCACAAGAGCACCTTTGGCCCAAGGACGGCGCGCCGTGATGACAGCAGGTCTGAGCCCTTCTGAGCCCTCTCTCCTCCTGGTGGAAGGAGGGAGGGGAGACAGGGGACAGGGATACTCAGCCCCGAAACGATCCTGCGAAATAGCTTCCAGTGCCCTCATTTCAGACCCCGAAGCCAGGGCACACAGAGGTCATGGCTTGCCATAGGGCGCAGAGTAGACGTGCCCCCAGCTGGCCACAGGGGGCCTGCCCGGGGTCCGGCCCTCCTCACCCACACCCCAAGCCGCCACGCAGCACCTGCTGGCCAACCGCGGGCATTTCTCCATCAGGCAAGCACAGGACCTAGCTGCTCCTTGCCGCCAGACTCCTGAGGCGAGGCGGAGAGTGTGAACACCCACCAGTTGCTCATGGGGGTCCACCACAGCCCCTCTCCTGGACACGCCCGAGCACGGTTAGGCACTGAGCCGCAGGGGGGTCTCCACCCACCGGGTCCACCAGCGTGACAAACAAAAGGTCCCTGAGCATAGCCACCTGCCCCACGGGGTGCTTCCCTGGTTAGAACTGGGCTCTGAAGGAAAGCAGAAGGTCTGGACACCCTGGCCCAGGCGCCCGTGGGGACCATGAGCCTGTGTGGCCCCTTGGAGCACCAGGGGGAGGCCGTCACCCACCCCAGATGTCTGCTCTCGAGGCAGGCTCGTGTTCTCCACGGCTGCTCCCCTTCCGTCCCCCACCCTGCGCCCTCGCTACGAGGACCCCACAGGTGACGAGGGGCCCTGAGGAGGAAGAGACCAAACGCGGGACCACAGCCGGGCCCGAGCAGGCTCCCCGTGCAGGGCCCTGCTTTACCTGAGGAGGTTCGCACCTTGGAAACGCTAACGGGGACCCACAAGTAGCGTCCTGCCCGCCGCCCTCCCGCCTCTGCTCTGCAAGGGGCCTCAGACGCCTTCAGGACGAGGCAGCACTATCGTCTGCTGCTGAGAGTGGGAGCAGTGTCCAGCGAGCAGTGTGGTGAGCCTCCTGCCTGCCCCCGGGGCACTTTCGGACAAGCCACGCCTTAGAACAGAACAGGTGTGCTGACAGTTGGCACATTCCTGACGAGGAAAGCAGGCGCTGCTCCCGTTCCACGGGGTCACTGTCTTTAGAAACCTCTGGGCGCAGCTTCTACCATTCCTGAGAATCCCTGAGAACTCCCCAGGCTTGGAAAGCACGCTGTGTGCAGAGCGCGCTGTGCACACGTCTGCACGCGTCTGTGTGCGCGCTCCTGTATGCGTGTGCACACCTGGGTGCTCGTTCCGGGGGAGCAGGAGGAGCAGGCAGATCCCTCCAGTCTTCCTCAGCGCCCCCAAGGCCTGAAAGCCCTGTTTGCTGTCACTCCCGTAACGCGAGAGGGTCAGGTGGTGTGTCCATTTACCATTCAGTCTGTGAACCCTGGGAAGGCAAGGCCTGAGAAATGCCTGGTTTATCACTCCACAGGCCTTTGTGAAGGTGGTGTCCAGCTGCCATGGGGCAACCAGGGAGGCAAAGGTCACCCCACCCTTGGGCCACCTTCACCTAAAGGCCAGTCCAGGGGATTCAGAATCACCCCTGAGATGACCTCTGAGCACCATGTGCAGGGAAGAGATTCTGAAAACTAATTTTCCCGCAACCAGTCCCTGTGATTACATCAGGCCGTCTTGAAAGTTCCCGCTGCTGCCTGGAATGACCCTGCAAAGCCAGCTCCCTTACACTGACCTCCACACGCTTCCCAAGCCACCCCACCCCTGACTCAGAACTCTAACATGTCCCAGATCGGATACGCAGAAACTTCCCAGCTGTTCTGATACCTTCTGTCCAAAAGGGCCCCCTGGTACTAACTCTGGACTAAATCCAGACTGGCCTCCAGCACGGAGAGGCTGGAGAGCTCCGTGTGCTCAGGCCAACACCCGCAGCCATCAGCCCCTTCTGGCGGCAGAAACTGCTTCAGGAAACCGACATTCTCATATTCACCAAACTGGGGGTCCTAACCCAGCGAGCCGTGGCAAAGCCAGTTCGGCTGGCAGGAGCGGTTTCGGAACAAACATACCTAAATTGTTACCAATCACACTGAGTCGAGTGCAGGTAAAAAAGACTTAGAAGCCTCTACCCGGGCGGCTCAGCCTGCCCCTCCTCTTCACTCCTGCCGGGAAGGCCTGCCTGTCGGGAAAGACGCCGGCCAAGAGGGAAAGGCCCTGCGGAGAAGGCCGGAACACCCGCCACGAAATGAGCAAACAGAACGTCAGGAGACTGAACAAAAAAACCGTGGACACAGGGATTTTCTGCCTCCAAGACCCTTTCCTTCCGGTCAGGATGCGCACAAACACATGCTTGGGTCCAAACGTTGAGAAACTCCTTCTCCAGATATGGAGGCGGAGCCGAGCAGAGCAGGAAATGATGAACAGAGAAAGGAACGCCATGGGCTCCAAACGGATGGGGCCAGCTGGGCTCAGGAGGCACAGGGTCCTCTGGCCACCCCTCCTGACGTCTGGGAGGCATCACCGATGAGTCGCCAGGTCTCAGGGCACAGCCAGGAGAGCCCGGGTGGTCAGGCAGCTGCAGCCCACCCAGCTCGGGCTCAGGTCCCACCAGGCAGTGTGCCCGCTTCCAGGGAGCTGGGCTCCACACCAGGGCAGGCGGGCAGGAAACAGCCTCACACTCGGGGGCCCCGGCTCCCCACCCGCCTCGGCTCATGTGCCCTGCTCACAGCACTTCCCTCATCTCAACCAATGTCCTCTCACTTGACCTCGTGGTCTCCTGGCAATTCGGCCCCGCGCAGGGTCCTAGGAGCTCGTCAAAGGCTGGGGGCTCCCACCTGAGCACAGCCAGGAGAGAGAGTAGCCGGACACGGGCAAGGAAAAGAAGCTACAGGAAGAGTCTGGTTTGTGGACCAAAAACGGTTTCTGACACAATACAAAACATAAAGAAATAAAAAACAACTGCAGAAAAAACGCTCAAGTCACAGAAACTGCAAAGGCAGGTGTCCCAGCAGCGAGGCCCCAACAGGCTGGGATCCGGCCAAGCTACCCTCAGGGCTCTCAGATGGCGGGTGCCCCCAAGCACACCCTCGCGACCCCCGGGTTTGGCCCACACGAGTCCTGTGACTCTGCAGTGTGTGTGTGCAGCCTCCTCCGTGCCCGGCAGGAGAAATGCGAGTGAGAATTGCGTGAGGAGCTGGAGCCTTTCTAAACTTCGCGCACCTGGTGCACAGACAAGGCTGGTTCCCTGGTGCCGCAGGTCCCGCCAGCGGGCCTCCGCTGCCCCCAGACAGCCAGCGGGGTGTGTGCACGCACAACCACGCTCTGACAAGAGGAGCCCCCGTGAGGTGCTACAGGCAAATGATTCCTGCTCCCAGTCAACCCCTTGGCCTCGAGGGTGCAGCCCTCTCAGGGGGAGCCTGGGGACCCTGCACCCTGCCAGAATGCCTGGACATACCGCACCAGGTGGAGTGTGTCCTCTATGTGAACATCATATACGAAGAGTTCTCTGCCCTTGAAAGTCACCCCTACAAAGTAGATAAAATACCCAATCGTCTGCTTGTAACGTAAAAACTGTTTATGGCGGTCAGCCCCAGGACAGGCCAGCAGGGCCACCGGAGAAGGCTGAGCTTGCCAGCCACAAGCCTGAACAATCTGGAAATCCCCAGCCCGCCCTCACTCCAGAGGCCATGGGAAAACCCCCCCATCACAGCAGCCCACTGCGTGGCAGCGTCCCCTGGGGTCTGCACACTGACGGGATTCCTGGAGCCGGTCCCTGCTCTTGCATTTCTCTGACAGCTCTGTGCCCCATCTCAGCTCGCCCTGGAAAGCCCCCAGTGAGCTGGGCCCAACCCTAATCTCCTCCCCCACCCCCAAGTTCAACAGCCCCACTCCCCCCAACCACCACTTGTTGCCTGCCCAGTATGGGAGCTTTTCCTGTATAAGGCAACCCCTGGGCCAGCAAGAGGAAGGGATGGTCAGAAGCCAGAGGGCAGGCGTCAGGGAGAGACAGCACTGCTCTTACCGAACAGCAGCCTGCAGGCTGTCCACACGAAGCCCAGCCCCCGGCTCTGTCCATGTGGATCCCAGGCCCCGGCTCTGTCCACACAGAGCCCAGCCCCCAGGTCTGTGCACGGGGAGCCCAGACCCCAGGTCTGTGCACGTGGAGTCCAGCCCCCAACTCTGTCCACGTGGAGCCCAGCCTTTGGCTCTGTCCACCTGGAGCCCAGCCCCTGGCTCTGTCCACCTGAAGCCCAGCCCCCAGCTCTGTCCACGTGGAGCCCAGCCCCCGGCTCTGTGCACGGGGAGCCCAGGCCCCAGATCGTCCATGCGGAGCCCAGCCCTCCACTCTGTCCACGTGGAGCCCAGGCCCCAGGTCTGTCCACTCGGAGCCCAGCCCCCAACTCTGTCCATGTGGACCCCAGCCTCCAGATCTGTCCACGGGGAGCCCAGCCCCCAGGTCTGTGCACGAGGAGCCCGGCCCCCCACTCTGTCCACACGGAGCTCACCTCTCTGGCTCTGTCCATGGGGAGCCCAGGCCCCAGCTCTGTCCACATGAAGCCCACCCTGCTACTCTGTCCACACAGAGCCCACCTCCCCGGCTCTGTCCACATGGACCCCAGCCCCCCACTCTGTCCACGCGGAGCCCAGTCCCTGGCCCTGTCCACGTGGACCCTAGCCTCCAGATCTGTCCAAGTGGACTCCAGTCCCGCATCTGAAGTGTGATCTCAGGTGAAGTTACTTAGTCGTCCAGCAACTCAAGAACCTTGGCTGGGAGGTGGTCAGCAGGCCCTGACCTCGTTGTCCTGACTTCACAGGTGTCGCTTGGCTGAGAATGTTCCCAAATGATCTCTCTGAGATTCACAGGGAAGGGGGGCACCTCGAGGGAAGTCAGCTGTCTGCTGAGGAAGTGATTTGACCACACGCCCTAGAGGCTGTTCCTCGCTGGCCTGGGTAATTACAAGTTCATCACCAGACCACTGAGGCGGCCACCTCTCTCGCCCTGTGACTTTGGGAAAGTGGCCTGGCCGCTCCGAGCCTCGGGGGAGGGGCCGGTGAAAGCGCGTGCCTGCGCACGGCACAGGGTTGTGACCAGACTCAGACACTACCACGTCCACAGGGACACCTGCTCCCGGCGTGTCTGGGGCCCTGCAGGCAGGTCCCGCAGCGTGAAAACAGGCCGGAGCACAAACTCAGGTCAACTGGCCGTTCCAGTCCCTCCGAGAGCGAAAAAGGAAAATGACATCTTTTCCTTAAAAGAAAGAAGCACGAGACAAAGCTACAGAGAAGATCCCGGGGCACCAGCAGCTGTCCTCAGCCACCGGCATGAGGAGGGGCTTGGAACGGGAGGTCCTGAGGAACCACTCTGTGGCCTCTGGAAAGGAGAGTCACACAGAAAGAAATAAAGGCCCTGACTGTGCTGTGAAAGTGCTGCACTCAATACTTCAGCAAATTTGGAAAACTCAGCAGTGGCCACAGGACTGGGAAAGGTGAGTTTTCATTCCAATTCCAAAGAAAGGCAATGCCAAAGAATGCTCAAACTACAGCACAGCCACACTCATCTCACACACTAGCGAAGAAATGCTCACAATTCTCCAAGCCAGGCTTCAACAGTATGTGAACTGTGAACTTCCAGATGTTAAAGTGGGATTTACAAAAGGCAGAGGAACCAGAGATCAAATTGCCAACATCTGTTGGATCATCGAAAAAGCAAGAGAGTTCCAAAAAAACCATCTACTTCTGCTTTATTGACTATGCCAAAGCATTTGACTGTGTGGATCACAACAAACTGTGGAAAATTCTGAAAGAGATGGGGACACCAGACCACCTGACCCGCCTCTTGAGAAACCCGTATGGAGGTCTGGAAGCAACAGTTAGAACTGGACATGGAACAACGAACTGGTTCTAAATTGAGAAAGGAGTCCGTCAAGGCTGTATATTGTCACCCTTCTTATTTACCTTACATGCATAATACATCATGCGAAATGCTGGGCTGGATGAAGCACAAGCTGGAATCAAGATTGCCGGGAGAAACATCAATAACCTCAGATATGCAGATGACACCACCCTTATGGCAGAAAGTGAAGAGGAACTAAAGAGCCTCTTGAGGAAAGTTAAAGAGGAGAGTGAAAAAGTTGGCTTAAAGCTCAACATTCAAAAAACAAAGATCATGGCATCTGGTCCTATCACTTCATGGCAAATAGATGGGGAAACAGTGGAAACACAGAGAGACTTTATTTTGGGGGCTCTAAAATCACTGCAGATGGTGACTGCAGCCATGAAATTAAAGGACACTAGCTTCTTGGAAGAAAAGTTATGACCAACCCAGATAGCATATTAAAAAGCAGAGACATTACTTTGCCAACAAAGGTCCGCCTAGTCGAGGCTATGGTTTTTCCAGTGGTCATGTATGGATGTGAGAGTTGGACCATAAAGAAAACTGAGCACCAAAGAACTGATGCTTTTGAACTGTGATGTTGGAGAAGACTCTTGAGAGTCCCCTGGACTGCAAGGAGATCCAACCTGTCCATCCTAAAGGCATTCAGTCCTGAATATTCACTGGAAGGACTGATGCTGAAGCTGAAACTCCAATACTTTGGCTACTTGATGGGAAGAGCTGACTCATTGGAAAAGATCCTGATGCTGGGAAAGATTGAAGATGGGGGGAGAAGGGGACGATAGAGGATGAGATGGTTGGATGGCATCATTGACTTGGTGAAAATGAGTTTGAGCACGCTCGGGAGTTGGTGAAGGACAGAGGAGCCTGCGATGCTGCAGTCCACGGGGTTGCGAACAGCAGGACACGACTGAGCAACTGGACTGGACTGAACTGACTCTGCACACAGGTCACACCCGACTGGATCCACTGTCAAGTTCAAAACAATCTCCAGACAAGGTTAACTGTCAGCATCCTTCCCTTAAATGTCCCTCAAATTCAGAAGCCCAGGCCCCTTCTTGGGATCCCACCAGCTCTGGAGAGTGGCCGAGGGGGAACCAGTCCCAGGAGAGGCTGGCGTCCAGGCCCTGGCCCTGGCCCTGGTCCTGGTCCTGTGGAGGCACCAGTGGGCACCAAGTGAGAGGGACTGTCTCTGGAGCAGTGACAGGGCAGCAAAGAGAGCAGAGCACAGCCCGGCTGACTGCAGCTCCGGACGCTGTGGCTCCCTGAGTCCTCTGTAGGGACTTCATTACCTTCGGGTTCCATCCTGCTGGCAATGGGGCTAAGACAGCCACTTCTTACTCTTCGGAAACCATTCGGATAACAGGAGCAGAAACTGTGCCAAGGGGGAAACACAGGGCCCAGAGACATTCCTGGTCTGACTTAGGGGTCAGGGGCACATGCAGATCGAACCTGAGGGGGGGCCAGCCCCCTACAGCGGGCGGGCCTCGGGCTGGACATGCGGCCTTACCGGAGGGGTCCTTGTGGGATACTGACCATCCCCACTACAGGCTGTAAGCTTGCTCTAAAACTACAACGGACAAGGCCACATCCTAGGACAGACCCAGCCAACTGGGACCCACTGCGTACAGAAACACAGGAGTACCTGCAGACACCTGGAGGACTAAGGCCACCACCTGGTCCCCAAGCTCCTGTCAACCCACCACATCCAGCAGAGAGGCTTCCTGGATACTGATGCTAAGCAGCTCAAGCTCCCCAGCAGCGTCGTGCAGGAACACACATGGGTCCAGGCCCTGGCAAGAGCTGCATGTGGAGTTGGGGGACTCGATCACAGAGCGTGCGATTACCCTGCAATCTGAATGTGAAGCTGTTTGAATTCGGAAGCTGCCTCACACTTAGAGAAAAGCACAGGATCCTCTGTGTGGATGGTGGGACTCTAAGTTCCCCGTCCCCTGGGCTAGAGCTTCCTGACCACAGGGCTGCAGCCCAAGACATCTGCATGTCTGTGTCCATTCGAGGCCCCCTCCTCACTCACCCTGTGCTGGTGGCCGCCCCCACTCGTCATGCCTGCATGAGCCTCTGCGGTTCAGGAAATCGTCTTCCTGGGCCCTGGTATCCTCCACGAGCACTGTCATGTTCACGTTTTAAGTAGCTGTGATTTTTAACTCTCGTTTAGCCATCTATATGCACAACAGTAATGGTCCTGCTTCTTCCAACAGATCTGTTTTCTCTTCCTACACAAGTGTCTCCACACTCCCCAGCTGGGGTCCAGCGGACAGACGTGCGTGGGGTCGTTTCCATGCTTGTCTGTCTCCCTGCTCTTCTTGGAGACCATTGGAGGCGAGCGGGCTCTTCACACCGCTGTCTTTTCAGTCACACCCGTGGCTTCCTGCAGATCACACGGGCTGGCTGGGCTCCAGCTCATTTCTCTGAAAGCTGCAGAATCCTCCTGGCTGTAGGGGTGCCACTGTGTAATCACTCCTTCAACTGGCATTTCCCCGTCCTCTGAGCATTCCTGGGCACGAGCAGCGACCAACAATGGCGGGAACACAGACCCCCATCCGGACAGTGGGGTGCAGAGGACCCCACCTCCCCAACTCACCTCCCTCTCCTGACTCAGCAGGAGCCCTAGCCTGTTACAGGGCTAACTGAACAAGCAGCTTCCAATTGCACCAGCTAACACCAAGGCTGGAGCACCGCAGGCGCCTTTGTTCACACCAGCTCACTGAGCCGCACACAAAGGGCCTCGGGCGGCTCTGTGCCTGGGGCCGCTCCTCCTCTCCCTACAACAGAGCAGGCTGTGGTCGAGCTTGCCTGGCTGTGCCTGAAGCTGCAGTCAGCCAGTAATTGCCCAGGACTCCACCTCAGGCCCCTCGCCCTTCCTGACGCCCAGAGCGCAGTGGGTCCCCTTCCCCTGGAAGCAGGAAGGGCGCCCGCAGCCTCCACTTTCAGGTGCGACTTCCAAGCGTCGCTTCTCAGCTTCGCTCCCACTCAGGGTGTTTCCACAGTGTGATGCGTGATGCGCTGACTCCCAAACGCCCTCAGGAGGGTGTGAGTATGGACTCGAGCACCCGCCTGGTAAGCTTGAGACAAGTCCAGACATTTCCTGCCAAGTGCCAACCCCGTCCCCCAGGCCCTGCTCCTAAGGCCCTGCTCCCTGCGAGCCGGGCTCCATGAGGGCAGTGGGCACAGTCCCTGCTCCTGTCCAATCCCACCTGCACGAGCTCTGTGCCCCCACCTGTGTCCCAGCGCCTGCGCCCGGGGACCTCTCGCCCTGTCCTCACACAGGCCTGTCCCCTCTGGGGGGACAGGTGGCCGCTGCCGTCCAGGCTCACGGCATGGCAAGGGGGCAGCATGGGACCCCACTAGCTAGCAGGCGGGGCTGGGGCAGGTGCCCTCACCACCCTCCCTGGACAGCAACAGCAACACCGCGGGCTGTGAGGACGCAGGTGAAGCCAGAGCTGGGCTAGGACCAACCTCACGGCCCACGGCAGAGCCACTGGTCCTCAGGGGCCGAAAATAGCTTGAGAGCCTAGCTCGGTTAATAGAATATCCAGGTTAATTTTAGAATCCGAGCGCTTGGGAGAATATAAAACCCCCGATGCCAAGAGCCATGTGCGGCCAGCATGGTCCCTCCTCCCACTGTCTCTCTCTCTCTCACACACAGACACAGACACAGACACACACACACAGACACAGACACACACACACACACACACACACACACACACACACACACACACACACACACACAGACACACACCCGTGCACACACACACATATGCCCATGCGCACGCACACATACACGCCCACATGCATGCACACACACGCCCTCGTGCACGCACAAGCCTGCGTGCACACACACAGCCCATGTGCACGGGTGCACACACACACGCCTGCATACACGCACGCGCACACACACCCGCGTGCACGCACACATACACGCCCATGTGCGCACGCACACACGCCCTTGCGCACGCACACATGCCCTTGTGCCAACACACACATACACGCCCGTGTGTGCGTGCACATACATACGCCCACGTGTGCATGTACACACACATACACGCCCACACACACACTCTGTGACATCACCCGTCATGTTCACAGACCGTGTCCTCCAACTGAGCCCTGCGAAGCCATTCTATTAAAAACCATTTCAACTTACAAGCCTTCATCTGAGCCTCGCAGACCCTGTGTTGGGCACACCACTGCTCCCCACAGTGGAAATCAGGTTAAAAGTCATTCTCAGACCTGGAGTCCTGAACTCTCAACCCCTGAGGTCCAGGGCTTCTTTGCCAGGCTGCCCAGGGAGCTCCCCGCTCCCTCCCGGCCAGAGGGGCCTCCCACTTCTGGGAGGATGCATTTGCCAGCGGACAGGCCCACAGCCGGCCAAGGAGGCACGGATGTTCCCTGCTACTGTGCGTGCAGCACCCAGGCGGCCCTCGCTGATGGAGAAGGAACAGGGGCGGGTGCTCTGAGCGCCGGGGAGAAGGGGGCCACTTCTGGACCCAAGAAGGAAGGCCTCCTTGTGGCCTCACTCAGGACTCACCACCGACCCCAGATGCCCTCAAATCCGACAGCAGTCCAACCACAGGCCAGGCTAAGGAAGCTTAACTTATCCTCAAGTGCAAGGCCAGGATTTTCTGTTTTGTAGCTTGAGAGAAACCCCTCTGTGTGGCTCTTAACTGAACACATTTATTGAGACGACACTTTTAAAAACAAGGAGCAACTGCATGGAAAAGGGAAACATCACTGGGAAGTAAAGCCGTGTCGCAAGTCCTAGAGGAGCGCCAGGTCAAGACGCAGCGCGGGGCAGGGGGCTCCCGCTGGGGGTCTGCGCCCATCCCGCCTGCGGTCGCTCCCCTCCCAGGGATAAGCCCTGACTCACGGAAAGTCAGAGGAGCACACTTCCTCAAAGTGGCCTCATAGGAAGTGTGCTCAGCCTCGCTTGACATGAGACACTGCTGTTACCAAAGATAGACCACGGGTGAGATAGCCAAGCGTGCAGAAGAACCGTCCAAAATAACTGCGAGATTTTAAGTGGGGAAAGACACAGGTCCTTTAAGACAAGGACTCGAAATAGTTACAATAAAAATACCTTACTTTTCCCCAGCACTTTCTTATGTATTATCCCGTTTGCAAAAGGTGGAAGGAAGGAGAAAGGGGAAGAGGAAAAAAAGGAAGAGATTCTTCCCATTTTCCCCAGCGTTAGCCTCTCAGTGACCAAGTGCCATCACACGTTCCAGACTGAGGACTGCAGCCCCACCCCAAAGGACTCTCATCTCCCCAAACACTTTCCTCTCAGCACTAGAGGCAGTGATGCTGCTGAGGGCGTAACTGGAGGGAGACCTCCTCTGTCTCTTTCTCAGGGCGAGGGGTGGAGGGTAGGGAAGCTCCCACAGGATGCTGTAGACAATGACTGCCGGCATTTTGCACATGGAAAAACGAGGCCATGAAAGGGAGGGTGGTGCTTACCCTGTGTCTTCCAGCCGGCTGGCCACCAGCAGACAGGGGCATGCTGCCAGCCAGCCCCCAGACAGGGCTCAGTATGAATGGCCGATCGGCCAGGGTCTCCCGGGGCCAGGAGGTGGGTGTGCCGCCTGTGCAGCCACCCCTCCTCCGGGCCAGTGCTGGTGTCCCTCCTCACTGGCCTGCCTCCATGGCCCAGCACTCAGGCAAGTCAGAATCAAGCCTGGCCACAGCAAGGGAAGAAGGAAAGAAGTGGAAAGCTCGGGGCACCACCCACCAGGCCCTCTACTCACAGTGGAACAAGACTAAGCCCCTTCACCAGCTCCCGCCTTCCGCCTCTGGGGCCGGGCCCAGGTTCGAAGTCAGCAGCAAGGCTCAGACCGCCTCTTTGCTCCAGCACAGGAGGAGGCCCTACCTGTGCTTTGCGGAGACCCTTGCTCTCTGCAAGCCCCAGCGACAAGGATGGGACAACCCTGCACGGCGGGTGAAGACCCTCAAAGACGGGCTTCTGAGAGCTGGAACCATGCCCAGGGAGGTGGACCACTGTGGACAGGCGTTTCTGCTCATCCTCTCTGCTGCAGTCCCCACACATCAGGGAGGGGGTCTCCAGCGGCTCTAATAGCACCCGTCCCCACGCGGGGCTGGAGCAGCAGATGTCAGTGGCTGCTCTAATGCCCCTACTGAGCCGAGTGCTCCTCTCACTTGTCTAAAGTGACACACACCAAAGAGAAAAAGCGTAACCAAGCAGCACCTCCAAGCCCTTTCCCTCCAGGCCCGGCCCATCTGTGTGGGTCCAGAGCCTCTTCGAGGGCGTCCTGCCAGGCCAGCAGAGCACCTCTCCTGGACCTGTGGGGGCCTCCTCGCCCTCTGCTTCTTGGACTGGGCCATTCTGGAAAGAAATCAATTTTCTCGGCTTCTTGATACGAGTTCAGGCTGGCTGTGCGGGGCTCGAACTCCAAAGTCCCCAGACCCTCTCCTGCCCGCTGCACCCAGAAGCTTGGCACACCCCGCGGCCATGCCCCACCCCTTCCTGTCCCCTGATTAAGGAAGCAGCTCAAGGCCTCTGGTGTGAATCCCCTTCATGCTCACTGGCCCTGGGGCTGAGAGGCACTTTCCCTGCCTTACTTCAGGTGGAGGGCCATGCTGAACCTCCTGGCAGAAAGTGACAGCAGATTCCAACCAAGTAAAGAGAAACCCTCTCCAAGTGCGCCCCATCCCATTTGCAGTGCTTCTGAGCCAAATATCAACAGTGTCTCAGCGATGATCCATAAACCAAAATAAAGCAGACAGGACATGACACGCTGATTGGGGTGGCTGGAATTCCAAAGCGGCATCAGATGTCATCAACAACTGATGCTCCAGCAGTCACTGGGGGCCTGGCATGGTTCCCAGAGGCCCTTTTCACATGGGAACGTGGAGGATCCGGGGGCTCAGTGAGCAAGAAGGACTCTGAGAGGGCAACTCTCGCGGGCCTTAGAAGCCCTCTCCAGTGGGAGCTGTCCTCTCGGCAGGGATGCCAATGGCAGTGACGGGTAACGGTCACTCCAGGCGCCGGTCTTGTTTTGGGGGAACTTGTACATCACTCTTTCCAGTCAGAAGTGGGAAAAAGCAAGTCTCTCCACATAAACCCAGGAAGTCCAGACACAGCCTCCCAGCCCTTCCCCCAGCTCCTGGGTCCAGTGAGAGCGGCTGGCGGCAGTGGGGACATGACCTGAATGACAGGCCCTGGTGGCCAAGAGCTCCCTCCGCCAGTTCTCAATGGAAGGGGGAGGGGGTGGCTGTCCTGGCACCCTGCCCTGAGAGAGCCCTGGGCCAGAGCCCCGGCACACAGTCACAGGCAGACACAGACACACAGACACATCCACCTACACAGCCACCCGCACACCCAAGCTCCGGTCAGCCACCCGCTCGGCCCCTCGTCCCCGAGGGAAGGTGCAAGAGCTCCCACGTCCCCAGCAAAGGAAGTGTCTGGGTGCCGCATTCAGCGAGGCGCGGAACCCCAAGCTGGGTGTTTCTAGCACCTAAAATTCTCGCATCCGGAGAGCCCCCGAGCGCGTACTCGTGCACACGCAGATACGCAGTCCCTGGGGACCAGACCCAGGTCCGGCGGAGCACCTCCCCCGCTGCAGTCGACCCTGCCTCCAGGGATTAAGGGACGCCAGCGGCGGGGAGCTGCGTCCCCCAGGGCCACCGGCCCGCCCTCGGGGCAGGCGGGGAGAGGGCCGCTGCTGGGCGTCTCTGGTGCTGGGGAGGGGGCCGCGGCTACGCTCTCCCAGGGTGAGGAGGGGGCCGCAACCGGGGAGCGCGCATCGCTGGGAGGCGCCAGGGCCGTGGACCCCAGCGAAGGGGTTGGGGACCGGGGGAGGCGGCTGCCGCGAGCCCCCCGAAGACTCCGCCGCCCCGCGAGCCCCCCGAAGACTCCTGTGAACTCACCGATCTTGATCTTCACGCTCTGGAAGACCCGGAGCCCCTCTTCCTCCACCGCCATGCTGGGTCCGCCGGATCCGCGAGCCGAGTCCCGCGGAGCAGCCGGAGCCCGAGCGGCGGCGCAGTCCCCGCGCTCCGGACTAGACCCCGCGCCCGCGCGCCCGTTGCGCTCCGCCTCCGGCCCCGCCCACACGCCGCCCATTGGCCGGGGACGCGGGCGGGGGCGGAGAGGCCACGCCCCCTGCCCCGGTCGCCCAAGGCCCGCCGCGGGGCGGAGGCGTCACCGTCCGGCCAACGGAGTGGTCCCAGCCGCTCATTGGTTGAGGGCGAGGAGGCGGGGCGGGGCGGCTCCGCCCACATCCCAGGCCCGAAGGCCCAGTTCTGTATCCGCGAAGCACCCCAGGAACCACACCGGAATCCTGGCGGGGCAGAGAGGAACCGGCGGGGAGTGCGGGGTACAGGCCGGCGGCGAGAGCAGGACGGGGGTGCAGTGGGAAGCAGCCGGAGGGGCGACTGGGCTGGTTGCTGCAGGGGAAACAGGCCGAGCAGCCGGGTGTGCGGGGGGCGGGGAGTGTTGCTGGGGGTGGGGACCAGTCGGGGGCGTAGGAGGGAAGACACGTGCACAGGGATTTAAGAAACGCAAACCTAAAGATGGAAAAGGAAAAGAATTCCGCGGCCCGACTCAGCCCCCTCAGAGTAGGTGCTGCAGGCAACCTGGGATCTGGAGAAGCGGGCAGTCCTAGTGAGACCCAATCCCTCCAGCTGCCAACCTGCCCGTCCCCGGCCTCAGGCCACCCTGGCTCCTAGCCTCTCACAAGGCCAAGTGCACTCCTGTCTGTCCTGCCTGCCCCCAGGCTACCATCCTCAGAGCTTTTTCTGTATCTACTGACTTCACATCCTCTTCCCCTCCTCTGGCTTCACAAGCACACTCACACACACACACAGCAGAATAAAGAGGCCTGTTCTCTTCGTTACTTTTCCTCACGTCCTTAAAGAAATGTTAACGTATGTGTTGAGAAAAGTTAATGATCCTCTTTACCCAGACTACCTGAGCCTCCTTCCAGGTCCTCAGTCATCTCCTGGAGTTTATCTGCTCAGGTCTTCACAGGAGGTGTTTACTGGGGTTTAACAGGAAGGTTAGGGCAGCAGCCCTCCCTGGTCCAGGCCCTACTCCAGACCTGGGGGCTCCTGCAGTAAGCCAGCCTTCCTTTGATCTGAACTGGGAGGGCTCTGCCTCCATCTGGGGAACTGGAAAGCACCCCAGCTCCCAAGTTTCTCAGAGGATCTGCTTGAGCCCTGGGAGCAGATGGCTTGTTGACCAGCTGCTCCCCAATGCCGTCTTCCTTCCCTCACTCCCTCTCAGTACGCCCCTTCTGAGAACACTTCCAAAAAAGGCCTGCACACTCGGATCTCTGCTTCAGAGTCTGTTTCCAGAGAAACCAGCATAAGACAGCTGGGGGCAGGAGTGTTCTAGGAGTGGCCTCTGTGATGGGGTTTGAGAGCTGGGAGCCCCTACCTGCCAGTGACTGCATCCGAGCTGAGCATGGGGGTGCAGTGCCGGGTAGCGTTTCAGGCACTAGGGAGGCTGGGAAAAGCAGGAAGCACCTGGCTTTGGAACCAGAGGGTTCTTGCTGAGGGTGAGGCATTGAGAAGATCACCCATTTAAGGAAAATGCAACAAAAAGGTTTCTTTGTCACCAGGTAACTCTCCTACAACCAGAGAAACAAAAAAGCTCTGGATCAGAGTGAGGACTTAATCACAAAAGTCACAGTGCTCCAGGGGCACCTGCAGGCCCAACCCAAGGAAGGTTGCTGTGACCCAGAGGTTTGAGGGAGTGTCATCTGGATTAAGGCACTCAGAACCTTGAATCCCAGCCTTCCTAAATCTTTTGCACTTGAAGAGGTGTGCCCCTTCCCCTGTCACAGGCAAATGCACCCGCTGTGCTTATAGATGATTGTGGGAGGGGCCTGTGCTCTGCATCCATCTCCACTCCCAGCACAGCAGCCTCTCCCAGCTGGGAAAGTGCTGGATCTGCAAACATGGGAATGTGCTGGAAGGGCCGAGGGAGCAAAATCAGGGGCAGAGCCAAAGAACGCTGGACCCAGGAGAGGACTGCCGTACGGGGGACCAGGTTAGAGTCCCCTGACACAGCGGCACTGAACCGTGATACAGGATTCAGTACCCTGGCCGTGACTCCAGACCCCTCGTAGGGCCTTTGGAAGCTTGTAAATAGCAGCATCCCACATGAATTGAAGTGGAAATGCCCAGTGGTTGTGGCAGACAGCTAAGGACAGCATCCCAGTGCTCAGAGCGGTGGAACAGGAGAGGAAATAAGCTCCAGGAGCCCAGGAAACCTACTCAGTGCCTAGGAAAGCCCAGGAGACGCTCCGTTTCCACACGCAATGAGGGATGTGCTGGCTGTGCAGGACTGGGTGGAGGGTGGAGACTTCCAGGAAGCTCTGGGCTCACGGTGAGCATGATGAGGCAGTGACACGATGGAGGCCAGATGGTGACGTCTGACTCTAGAAGTAGCTCGCAGCAGTGACTGAAGCAAGATTGCAGCGGCAGCCTGATGTGCTGAGCTGGAAAAGCTGCAGTGCTGGTCAGTCACCCACGGCATCAGGGCAGGACAGAGGACAGCCAGCAGGAGAACTGCTCAGTTTATGCAACCGAGGAAAACTGAAGGCAGGGCTCAGGGGCCCAGGAAAGTTGCTTCAGTAGAATGCCACAGCCCCTTACCTGGTTTCCAGGCGTGAGCCAACTCTCATCCCAGGGACTGCCAACTGGAGGAGAGGACGTCATCCCCCGGGGTCTCCCCCAGAGGGGCCTGTGGCCATTTACGCAGGTAACTCCACTTGGAAAGGGAAACACCTAGACGTTTGAAGAGCTGCTGAGCTGGGTTCTGAGTTGAAGGATCGTCATGCCCCTATTAGAGTGAAATCTGTGAGGTCCAAGAAACATGGAGCTCAGGGCCAGGAGCAGCTCGCAGTGAGCCCCTCAAGGATCACTTCCCCGCACTGCAGGTGAGGGGCTGGTAGGGACGTTTGTAATGATTGTCAGAGCACCAACCATCCTTGGTTTCTTGTGCGGGTTAAGAGCCATCCCAGCAAGGAAGGCCAAGATGGGAGATCAAAAATGATGCACGTGTTGGAGGGAACACGGAAATCAAGACATGGAGAAAAGGCCTGATGGGTCGTTTAGTTCACAGTCCCATGTCTAAAGTCAGACAGGATCTGGACAATGACACTGAACCACCAAGGTCTCTAGTGTGCGGTCACCCCACGTGCTTGCAGCTGCCAGGGCAGAGGTGGTGCAGAGCCAGACCTCTGAACTGTGGTGTGTGGCCCCGGGGCCGGGGACGCCCTCTTCCGACCCCTCACAAGGGGGAGAATCAGAAGCAGGCTATACCACATGGCACAGACCCTAGCAGACCGCTGAATGTCTCTGTGCCCTTGGGCTTTCCTGCTCTCTGTTTTAACACAGCCCAGAGAGATCTGGGTGGGCTGCAGAGCATCAGCTTGGTTTGCCATATTGATGACATCACTGTAATCAGATCAGAGGAGCAAGAAGTTGGCAGCTCACCAGAGGGTCTGAGAAGACATGTGTGCTATGAGACACATGTGTCAGAGGGTCAGAAATAAGTTCACGGAGACGCAGGGGTTCCCACGTCAGTGGGGCCAGATTTTGTTGAGCACCTCACTTTCCATCCAAGAAGCACAGAGATGCCTACAGCACCCTTTATTGACTCCTTCTCTGAGAAGACTCCCCCCACAGACCAGCAAGTACCATTTCTCCTCAGATCTGCATTCTGCTCAAAGGGACTGGTCCTTCTTTCCTAACCAGAATCTGTTCCCTCATACCTGTGATTGTAAGAGACAAGAAGACAGAAAGGGATCAAAGGGAAAAGTGATAACTCGCAGAAAACACCTGTACTCTTTTTTGTTCATAACTCACTGTTACCATGTCCCCTCTTCCATAGAATCCTCTATTGCACCCGACCAAAATATTTATTGAAAAGCATCAATCTATCAACAAATGGATATTTGTGTATGGCTAAAATAGCACTGTGGATCTTCCCTGTAGCTCAGATGGTGAAGAATCTGCCTGCAAGGCAGGAGACCTGGGTTCAATCCCTGGGTCAGGAAGATCCCCTGGAGAAGGAAGTGGCTACTCACCCTAGTATTCTTGCCTGGAGAATCCCATGGACAGAGGAGGCTAGTGGGCCACAGTCCCTGGGGTCACAAAGAGTCAGACATGACTGAGTGACTAACACATACACACAATAGCATAATTATTTTCATATCTGCTCAATCTACTTTCAAAGGATTTGAAGTGACATAAAATAAATGACCAACATACAATGCATAATTAAAAAGGTATCGAAAATGTACTGAAGGAAGAAATTGTTGTTTCTAACTTGTGTAGTGAAAGCAGCTACTGCAATGGACACAGAGCTCAGCTCTGAGTTTCCTGGCAGTCAAGGTGAGAAGGGAAAGATGGAACATACTGTCTCATATACGTTGTTGTCTAGTGAAGGGAAGTGTGCTCATGTTTCAGAAAAGACAATATTTTGGAGGAATTTTTAAGATAATCTTTTTCCATAAGGGATATTCAGTGAGTCAGGGAGTGACTTTCCATCTTGAACAACAGGGTTCACTGCTCTGCGCGTAACAGTGTCTGGAGTAAAAGCTCAGCTGGTACTTGTTGAATGACTGTAATAGTTCCTTCCACTGTCACATGAAAAAAACGTGGGAACATAATTTGTTACTCAGTTGCTCAGTCATGTCCAACTCTTTGCAACGCCATGGACTGCAGCACACCAGGCTTCTCTGTCCTTCACCATCTCCCGGAGCTTGCTCACACTCTTGTCCATTAAGTTGTTGATGCCATCCAACCATCTCATCCTCTGTCGTCCCCTTCTCCTTCCGCCTTCAATCTTTCCCAGCATCAGGGTCTTTTCTAATGAGTCAGCTCTTCACATCAAGGGGCCAACATCTTGGAGCTTCAATTTCAGCATCAGTCCTTCCAATGGATATTCAGGATTGATTTCCTTTTGGATGGACTGGTTGGCTCTCCTTGCAGTCCAAGGGACTCTCCAGTACCACAGTTCAAAAGCAGCAATTCTTTGGCACTCAGCCTTCTTTATGGTCCAACTCTCACATCCATACATGACTATTGGAAAAACCATAACTTTGACTAGGTGGACCTTTGTTGGTGAAGTAATGTCTCTGCTTTTTAACATGCTATCTAGATTGATCATAGTTTTTCTTCCAAGGAGCAGTTCAGTTCAGTTCAGTCACTCAGTCGTGTCTGACTCTTTGCAATCCCATGGACTGCAGCACGCCAGACTTCCCCGTCCTTCACCAACTCCCAGAGCTTACTCAAACTCATTTCCATCAAGTTGGTGGTGCCATCCAACCATTTCATCCTCTTTCATCTCCTTCTCCTCCTGCCTTCAATCTTTCCCAGCATCAGGGTATTTTCCAATGATTCAGTTCTTTGCATCAGGTGGCCAAGGTATTAGAGTTTCAGCTTCAGCATCAGTCCTTCCAATGAACACCCAGGACTGATTTCCTTTAGGATGGACCGGTTGGATCTCCTTGCTGTCCAAGGGACTCTCAAGAGTCTTCTCCAGCCCCACAGCTCAGAAGCATCAGTTCTTTGGTGCTCAGCTTTCTTATAGTCCAGCTTATACTCTAACTCTCACATCCATACACGACCACTGGAAAAACCAGAGGTTTGACTAGGTGGACCTTTGTTGGCAAAGTAATGTCTTTGCTTTTTTAATATGCTGTCTAGGTTGGTCATAGCTTTTCTTCCAAGGAGCAAGAGAGTTTCAGCTTCAGCATCAGTCCTTCCAATGAATATTCAGGACTGATTTCCTTTAGGATGGACCGGTTGGATCTCCTTGCAGTCCAGGGGACTCTCAAGAGTCTTCTCCAGCCCCACAGCTCAGAAGCATCAGTTCTTTGGTGCTCAGCTTTCTTATAGTCCAGCTTATACTCTAACTCTCACATCCATACACGACCACTGGAAAAACCAGAGGTTTGACTAGGTGGACCTTTGTTGGCAAAGTAATGTCTTTGCTTTTTTAATATGCTGTCTAGGTTGGTCATAGCTTTTCTTCCAAGGAGCAAGCGTCTTTTAATTTTATGGCTGCAGTCACCATCTGCAGTGATTTTGGAGCCCAGGAAAATAAAGTCTGTCATTATTTCCATTGTTTCCCCATCTGTTTGCCATGAACTGATGGGACCGGATGCCATGGTCTTCGTTTTCTGAACATTGAGCTTTAAGCCAGCTTTTTCACTCTCCTCTTTCACTTTCATCAAGAGGCTCTTTAGTTCCTCTTTGCTTTCTGCCATAATTGTGGTGCCATCTGCATACCTGAGGTTATTGATGTTTCTCCCGGCAATCTTGATTCCAGCTTGTGCTTCATCGAGACTGCCATTTTGCATGATGTACTCTGCATATGTTAAATAAGCAGGGTGACAATATACAGCCTTGATGTCCTTTTCCAATTTGGAACCAGTTCATGGTTCCATGTCCAGTTCTAACTTTTGCTTCTTGATCTGCATACAGATTTCTCAGGAGGCAGGTCAGGTGGTCTGGTATTCCTATCTTTTGAAGAATTTTCCACAGTTGTGATCCACATAGTTGAAGGCTGTAGTGTAATCAATAAAACAGAAGCATATGTTTTCCTGGGATTCTCTTGCCTTTTTGATGATCCAGCAGATGTTGGCAATTTGACCCCTGGCTCCTCTGCCTTTTCTAAATCCAGCCTGAACATCTGGGAGCTCTCAGTTCACGTCCTGCTGAGGCCTGGCTTGGGGAATTTTGAGCATTACTTTGCTAGTGTGTGAGATAAGTGCAATTGTGCGGTAGTTTGAGCATTTTTGGCATTGCCTTTCTTTGGGACTGGAATGAAACCTGACCTTTTCCGGTCCTGTGGCCACTGCTGAGCTTTCCAAGTTTCATAATGTTCAGCCTAGCTCTCTGGCAGTTTACTCAGGCTCTTAGGAGTCAAAGGAGGGTCTCCTGTGGCCTGATAGGTGCAGGGGAAGCATTAGGAGAGTCCAGAGAAAAGAGGAACAGCACCCTTGAATAGTCCTCCTCCGGTATTCGTTGTTTGCCCCACACGGAGGAGAGCAGCCTCAAGCGTAGGTGTCTGTGCTGCGCTTCCAGTCAGACGCTCAAAGCCCAGGCGTTCTGCGCTGCTGGTGGAGGGGAGGCCCCGCTCGGTGGCCTGCGAGGGGACCAGGGCTGGGCCACTGCCGGCCCGGGAGCTGCTCCTGGGAAGGGGGTCCAGGCTGCCTCCTCTCCTGGCAGCTCATCACAGAGGCCAGTGCCCAGTGAGCCAGAGCACCTCTTTTGGAAGCTGGGAAAAGCCGCCGACCAGCTCCGTCCCTCTCTTCTCCCTCCGCAGTGAGCGGGAGGCTTCGCTTTGAGACTCAGACATAATATGGAAGTGCCCAGGGCTGCCGATCCCTGTGGGGAGACAGCCGCCCTGGAGCCGCCTTGGTGAGCAGCCGTGGGAAACATCGCCTGCTGTGTAAAGCCAGCGAGATTTAGGGATCACCAGGGACGGCAGAGCCTGGTAGGCTGTAGTCTATGGGGTCACACAGAGTCGGACATGACTGACGTGACTTAGAAGCTGCAGCCGCAGCAGCAGGGGCAGCCCAGGCCCGGCCCAGCCTCACGAGCAGAAACCCTAAGAGTCTACGTGGGGCGCCGTTGATGGTACAGCGCACCCGCCGTCTGGGTGACAGTGGAGTGTAACCGCAGGTCTCTAATAGACTCACCTGCTATGTGGAGTTAGGTCATGTCACAATTGCATATGATGAATATTTGCTCAAAATATCAATGTTTTTATCATAAAAAGTTTAACTTTTTATTTTTTTACCTAATTTGCCAAATATCAAGAGATTCTTTGAGGATACCCCTGAAATCAGCACTAACTAGGCCCCAAGCCTTGCCTTCTTAACTATGGTGGGAGGGTATGCATTTTTTCTTCTAAAGTCTTCATCAAAGCATCCCAGAAAAAGCTAAAAGGAGAGGTGTGGGTACCTGGCACAGACCACTTGGGGTAGAGACTTGCTCTCGATGTTTCCTCACAATAGAGTCACAGCACAGGCTGCGAAGGAGAGACCCCAGGAGCTCTGGAAACCCCTGCGTCTGACCACAGACTCTTCCTATGTAAAGAGCTGGGCTGCAGAGATCCAGCGATAAAGCTGCCTTGGTCCAAACTGCTCTGTAGGTTGGTAGCAATTGAGCAAAACAGACTTTACGGTCAGGAGGAGCTTTTGTGAAACACTGGATTGGAAGAGGCAACATCGTAGTAAAGAAACGTGAAAGGAGCAAGTGGGCCCTGCATGCCCACGGCCTTTCCTTCATGGTGTTACTATTATTACAGGCAGTCTTGCACGGTGCTGTACAGGTCTGCACGAGTATTTGCTGTTTAGAGATTCCTCTACTGGGCACAGGGCACGTGTCCAGAGGCTGTGGATCCTGTGGGAGCACCATGTGCTCCCGTCGCCTCAGCAGATGCCTGCCCGCTGCCTTGGGCACCCCTCGGGCAGGCTCAGCCTGGAGAGGTGGGGGAAGGAAGCAGAGGAGATGACCCCGGAGGTGGACACGGCCTCGAAGCTGTGAGCACTGGGTGAAGACTGGAAGCCCATTTCCAAGGTTGCTCTGGCTTGGTGGCCGGCCCAGACAGGACTGCCTCTCACCCCTCACAGAGGCCATTGCTCCCAGCTGCAGGGCAACAGGTGGCACAGAAGCGAGCGGACGGGGCCACTGGAAGGACCACGCCTCCCATGGAGGCAGGGAGACCAGGCGAGTCAGGCGCAAGCACGGCATCTGGGAGCATGAATGCAAGTCCATCAACTTTGTGTGTGACCGTGAGGGGCGGAGGCTGCTTTTATTAACGTGGGCCCCCGACACCCACTTCAGTACCTTCCGTCCCTTCCAAATGGTTGATGTGAACAGAACTCTTCTCCCCTCGTTATCTCTAAGTGTCTTGGTCTGTGAAAATGGGCCAGCAGTGCCCTCCCAGAAAGAGGCTCTGAGGACCATGAGGTGGTCTGCTGGCATTCGGTGCTCAGGATAATTCGGTGGTTTCCGGGCAAGGGTAGGGCTCTCTTCTCTCACCCCACCCCTGACCCCCTCAGCACCTGGGAGACATCTGCCATCCCGCAGCACCTGCATCAGACCTGGGAGACCTGGGGCAGGCGGTCAGCCACTCCGCCCCGGGGCCTCGGGGCGCAGCCCCTGCAGGTACCCACCCGCTAGGAGTCGGCTCTCCCTGCCGCTGCCTCCCAGGATGCGCTTGCATCCAGTGCAGAGGAAGGCCTTGCACTCACCCCAGACCCTCCCCTGGAGGAAGAAATCTTCAGAAGACAGGACGCTCACAAAACCACACTGTTCACTGACACCCAAACCAGAGCAACCTCCACCCATCCTTCCGCGGGTGGATCTTAAACCGACACAGCTCAGCAACAGAAAGGAGCAGATGGCTGACCTGGTGCCAGAAACAGGCGACCTTGAGATGGGGGAGAGCCTGCCGTGCTCACCTCATGAAGCCCCTCGCACGACTCACAGGCAAGAAGCTGTGGAGACGGAGCCGCCTGTGGCCGTCAGGGGCCAGGGAAGGGGCGGCGGGCCAGGCAGCAGGAGGGACCCGCACGGCCCTGGACCTGATGCCAGTGGTCCCCAGAGTCCCCGCCTTCACTGTCCGTCCCCCCTGCCCCCTGCCCGCCACAGAGCAGAGCAGCTTCCTGAGGCAGAAGGAAGGCGAGGCCGCAGGGGAACCCGGGGACTGGCAGGGCATTTGGGCTGAAGCTCCAGGTTTGGGGCCAGGGAGGCAGGGAGACACACCGCTCCCAGCTGGTCTGGTCTCATAATTCCAGCTCACTTGGTAGAAAGGACTCAGAACACAACATATGTGGCTGCTGGATGGGAAGAGCTAGGAGACCGGAGGCCAGGGCAGCGGGCACAGCCCTGACCACACAGGGCCTGAGACTACGGGGCCCCTGGCCCAGGGTCTGCTCAGAACAGCGGTGACCTGTCAGCTTCCAGGGGGTCGCTCTCGTGGCCAAGTGAGGAACAGGCGTTCATTTAGGGGGATCTCAGAGACAGTGCTCTACCTCACCCCAATCCCTAACAGGTAAAATGGAAATCCACCTTTTAAAAGTGCCTCTCCTGAGACTCACATGTTCATTTTACAGCTAATGTCCCAGTGGAAGCAGGCCAGGCAGCACCCAGCGGTCGGCTAATCCGGCACCATGAGTGTCTGCTGGGCACCCCGAACCCCATCCACTGCTGTGTCTAAACTTTGTGTGTTATATCTGATGATGGCTGGGGGATGGGGGCTGAGGCCCGGGGTGGTCGAATCCTTCCAGCCTCCAGAGCTAATCCACGCTCTTGCCAGAGGATTCTCAGCCGCAGTCGGTGACTCACTCCCCACCAGGCACTTCCTTCCTGCTCCTGGAGGAGGCCTTCCCACAAGAAGGCGAGAATCATTGCCGCCAGCTCCCCACAGCCCACACAGCCCCTAACCATGTCTCCTGCTGGGCATGTGGCCTGTGCCCTAGTCCGATGTCCCCTCACACACACGCTACTCGGCCCAGAGGGAATGTAAAAGGTGGATTAGCAAGAGAAATAAGGTCTGTGGCATCACCATCTCTGTTGCTGTAACTGAAGAGGTTTCTGATGTGGCCGCTGTTCTGACTCTCAGGGACCCAGCAGTTGAGGTTTGCTGGGCCCCATCAGGTGTCCAGAGGGAAGACAGCCAAGCAAGCCAGTGGGCCTTGTCTGCGGGCTTCCCCGAGTTCCTTTCCAGTCCTCAATGCCGAGTTTACAAAGGCAGCTGAGAAGTCCCAGGGCCAGAAGCACACACAGATCTAATTTCTTTAACTCTCAAGTGGGGTTAAGGCAAAGAGTTGAGAAAAGGAGGCAGACACAACTGCTCCAGCTCACGATGAGACTCTAGCTTTGACCCACTGGTTCTTGGCTTTAGCCTAGCTGCTAGGTGTGTGTTAGCTTCACGTGTGTGTCAGTCTCCCCATAGAACAATCAGAAATACAAAAACAAACAAGAAAAGATGGCTGCATGGCATTTCGAAATTATTGTTTGAAAGGCTGTGTTTTGTTCTTCTTTTTGGAAGGAATCTTGTACTTTTGTTTCATCTTTGTTTTCACAGTTTTTGTTCTCTAAATTGCATGCCAGTATCTGCTCTATATATAGATAGAGATCATTGTGTAATCACCAGCACGAGGCTCTCTCAAGACGGACTCAGATATTCAGAGGCTTTTGACTTACAAGTTTTTATGAACTCCCGGCTTGTGCATAACACCCTTGGCGGCTTGATTTCTCTCTGAGCCTTTCAGAGCCAGTCAGCAGAGCCCAGCTCAGCCCAGAAAGTCAAGCACTGCCAGCCACATCTGCCTCCTCAGCACCGTGCTGAAATGCTCGATCCCTGGTTAGGGCACCAGACTGTTTATTCAAAACTCAGAAGGCCGATGTCACTGCTGACACCAAGGCTAACTTTTCTCCCAGAATCTTCCGTGCACACATGTCACTGAGTTTCTCAGCCACGTCTTTACTGTTGCCCCCGTGGGGCTGCTGGGGCCCACCAAGTTTCCTTTTCCGGCCGTGGTGGGGCCACAGGTTCAGGGCTCAGGTCCTGCTCAGAGTACCCCACAACCACGTCCTCTGCAGCCTGGCAGGGGGTACCACGCCAGGACGGCAGACAACCACATGTAGACATCAGTCACCAGAATCACTGTGACATGGGGTGATTTCTCAGGTAACAGAAATAACCTGCAATAGATGATTTTTATTTTAAGCCAACTGTGGAGCAATGGGAATAGTACAAAAATTTGTAGAGCTGTTGTCTCTGCCTAACTTCCTCCTTAGGAAATAAAACAGTGACTGCATCTCTGGTCACACACATTGCTAAACCATCTTACTTTCTTCTCTCCCGTAGGTTTTTAACAGAACTGGGCAACACTGCCACGTCGCCTACAAAGCACGGTAAAACCTAGATGTGTTTAAGTGAACAGGGGCTGAAATTCAGAACATCATCCTTTGTTCTTTTTACTTAGAAGTCTGTGCCTAACACCCTCAGCGTGACTAGAGCCGAAAGAGTGTTCTTTTCTGTCGCACACAACGCTGAGGTGCTTAATAACGCCAACTACACGTTTCTCTTTATCACTGCTGATGCTGTGATTGACAGCTTGTGCATTGCGAGTGGAGACGCCTGACTCAGCAGCTAAGTCAACTGCTGGGTTAACTCAGATTTCTGAAAGGGTGATTAGCATGTACCACCTGCTGGAAACATCAACGGTGTCCCCAGGTGGCAAGGACTCCTGGAGCGTGGCCTGGAGCCGTCAGGCAGACCCAGGAACCTATGTGTGGGGCCGAGGGTCGGTGGCCAGACCATAGGCCCTCCGCTTCCTAGACTTCCTCCAGATCATCCCCAGCCACTGGGATCCTGAGGTTCCTCTGCTAAACAAGCCTCTCTGCACCCGTACCAGATGAACCTGGGCCTCAGTGCCACGCACCGCCCCCCCCTCCCCCACCCCAAGCCAGTTCATACCATCAGCCTGACCTGAGGGGCCAGGGAAAAGCAGCTGGGCCCATCCTGATGTTCTGGCTCAGCAGGTCCAGGGCAGGCCCAGAACCGGCCTTTCCCCTGACCCTGAAGGGTGCTGCACTGTTGTTTCTGGAAAAGAGTGGCCAGCAGCCCCAGCCTGCCCTAGACAAAGGGGGTTCTTAGGACATGGGACCTCAGTTAAGACAGGAGTGTCTGGGGAAGCCTGTGGTGGCCCTCTGTGACCCTGACCAACCTCCCCAGCAGTGGAGTTCTATCACTAGCCTGTGGTGTGTCCCTGGCAGACGTACTCCTCAGGTACAAATGCACCAGCAAGATCACAGAACAAGTCTCAATACCTAGTCTGGATTTGTTGTAACAAGTTTTCTCTTATAAAGAGGAACTTTGGAAGAAGTAACCATTGAAATAGGTGAGAAAAACTTTCAGCCAGTGTGCATCTAAACTAAAGATGATTTTATATACTTCACCTCTTTGGGTCTCAGCGCAGGACTTTATAAAGTATTATGTTCTTTTCTAATGTCCATGCATAGGTTCATTTCCACATCTTCACTTTATGCATGAAGCAGCTTTAGCTACATCTGCTAACATTTTAGCAAAATCTCTCTGTCGGTTATATAGCAACCACCAAACAAACACCGTGTGGCTTAAAGCGGCACCACTCTCTGGTTCTGGGGCTGGTGGGCAGTTCTCCCATCCAGGGTGGCCTCATCTCCCCACATGTGATCAGTCGTTCTCGCGGCAGCAAACCAGCCTTGTTAACTCAGCGCCAAGGTGTTTCCCATACCATGGACAGCAAACTCCAGGATCTGTGCACGTTTCAAGCCCTTGCTTGTATCCCAGTGGTCAAATCAATTTACATGGCCAAGCCTAGAAGCAGCATGGAAATGGACTTTTTACCTTTTGTCTCAGGCAGACAAAGAATTGCAGATTATTTGCCACAATCTCTGTTTCTCTTAACAAAAATTTCATTTCTGAATTGTCTTTCAAAGCAACTTGTGAGAAAGGAAAAGACTTACTACCAGAATACTAACCGGCTGAGCATTAACAGGGACAGCTCTAGGCAACAGAATGCTAACCCACATGGAACTAACCAGCAGACCGCTAACCAGCAGACCGCTAACCGGCAGAGCGCTAACCGGCAGAGCGTTAACCAGCAGAGCGTTAACCGGCATGCCACTAACTAGCAGAACGCTAACTCGCAGAGTACTAACCAGCAGAATGCTAACTCACAGAGTGCTAATCAGCAGAGCACTAACCGAGAGAGCGCTAACCAGCATGCCACTAACCAGCAGAGTGCTAACCGGCAGAGCGCTAAGTGGCATGCCACTAACTAGCAGAACACTAACTCGCAGAGTACTAACCAGCAGACTACTAACCAGCAGACCGCTAACCGGGAGAGTGTTAACCAGCAGAGTGCTAACCAGCATGCCATTAACTGGCAGAACGCTAACCAGCATGCCATTAACTGGCAGAGTGCTAACCAGCATGCCATTAACTAGCAGAATGCTAACCAGCATGCCATTAACTGGCAGAACGCTAACCAGCATGCCATTAACTGGCAGAGTGCTAACCAGCATGCCATTAACTAGCAGAATGCTAACCAGCATGCCATTAACTGGCAGAGTGCTAACCAGCAGAGTGCTAACCAGCAGACCACTAACCAGGAGAGCGCTAACCAGCATGCCACTAACTAGCAGAACGCTAACTCACTAACTAGCAGAACGCTAACTCACAGAGCGCTAACCAGCATGCCACTAACCAGCAGAGCACTAACCGGCAGAGCGCTCCCCCAAGTCTGTGCTGACAGGCAGGCCCAGTTCCAGGTCCTCAGGCCGATTAGCCAGTCCCCCAGCACAACCCCAACTCTAGGGTCCAAGGTCACCCTCAGGCTGGGCAAACAGAGATAGTGGTCGCTTGTATTCCCCAGGCGAGCCGGAACCCCTGTCCCCCACCGGCAGGGGGCCATCGGGGCTGTCCGGGGCTCTGATGGGGAAGGTTCGGGCGGAGGCTGGAGCGGCCCACGCTCACGCAGGGCTGTAGCTGCCACGGCAGCTCCTGTGGTGACTGAAGGCATCGTCCCCTCCCGGCAGGGCTGCTGCCCGGTCATCACCTGCAACGTTTAAGCTCGTGATTCCTGATTCCTGTGGTCTGCACCCAAGCTGTTTAAGGATGCGCCATGAGAGGGAGGCGGTGTGGCCGGCCCTGAAGAAGCATGGAAACCCTTGAGGCGGGGGGCCTCCGCAGCGCTCCACGCAGCTCTGGCAGCGCTTGCTTGTGCTTCTCGGGGCCACGAGTCTTTTCTCTGTTTTAAGGCCGGGGCATTTCTTCTGCTGTGAAATGTCTGTTCATCATTATTGCTCACTTTTCTGTTGGGTCTGTGCTCTTTTGTATTGACTTGTTGGTATCCTCATTTATTAAAGAAATGACTCTCTTTCTTAGATTATAGTATGCAAGTACCTCTGGGTTTGTGTCTTTGGCTTGTGTTTTGTTAAAATATAGTTTGTTTTTCTGTAATAACATTTATTGATAGATTTAGGTTGTAATATAATTTTAAATCACCTAATCCAAGGACCTTTATTTGATTTTTGAACATTTTTATTTTAAATTGTTTTCATTAGGGCTCAGAGCCCATATATTATTGGAAGATTCTTCCAGTGATGTGCTGCTATGCCGTGCTATTTTACTTTTTAAATTATTTTTTTATCAACTTTCGTCTTCTGGAGTTTTGTATTATACTGTAGAAAGAACGTCCCCTCTTACATTATTTTTAAAATCATTCTTATTTTCATTTACTACTTTCATGCTTTGTCTCCAGTTAAATTTTGATTTGTCTTGAATTTATTTTCATTAAGATATAAGGTGTGGATTGAAGCTAATTTTTCAGATGGCTTTTTAGTTCTCTCAGACCACGTGTGGCTAATCCTCTCCCTGATCATGTGAAGCGGCATCTTTATCGGTAGGTTCCTGTGTAAACTTGCATTTCTGGGTTTTCTAGCTTGTTTGCCAGTCTGTCTGAGGACCAGCCCTGCGCCGCCGCCCTGAGTCTCCCTCCGCAGGAAGTCTCTGCTCCCTTGCCTTCTCGAGTTGAAAAGGACACGCTGCCCGTGTGCGTGTGCTCTTCAGGGCCGTCTGCCCAGCGCTCCCACCTCGCAGGCTCTGACTCCCCCTGCTGTAGGCCGGCCCAGCTTTGTGACCCAACCCGACAGTCTTTTGTAGAAAGTGAGCTGAACTTGTTTAAGGGCAGCGGGCTGCTGGCCACGCTTCCAGGGTCCTCAGCCTCGTGGGGTCAGTCCCTGAGCCGCTCAGGAAGTCTTCCTGTTACGCACTTGTGGCCGCCCTTCCTTCTGTCTCTCTGAAACCCTAGTATTCAGACACTTCATTCCCGAGCTGACCACAGACCACCTCCAGCCCTTCTCGGGGGTCTCCCTATCTCTACGTTTGAGCTCTGTCCTGGCCGACAGCTCTTAGTGGGATTTAAGTTCAGTATGCCCATATTTTAGTTTCTCTCCTGTTTTCTGCCTGTTAGAAGATAGCATCCTGTTCTTACATGATGGATGCGCACTATTTTCTGAAGTGTTTCTGTGTGTTTCTGGTTAGCGTTTCTGAGTGTCTTTAATTTTCTATTTTTTATGTAGCTGTATGCTCCAAGGCTGTGTCAGCTCATCTCTGTGAGGATGCTTTGCAGTGAGAGCGACAGTCCTCTGGGTTAACTGATAGGCCAGACCCCCAAACTCAGTGTAAAGGGAGGGAGCAGTGTCTACCGGCCATGCTCTCTACGCACTGGCACGGTTCACCTCAGTGCTGCTCCACTGAATCGGTAAGAACTGTGCTGACTCATTGCCCAGTTCACTGACATCTTTTAAAATTAGGTTTCACAGCAAATTGCTACTCCATGCTCAAGGGCGAAGTATTACATCCTGTGTGTTAGTTATTAGCTTTAACATTTAGGATTCCAGCCATGGATTGCTTTGCTTTTCATAGTTTCTCTGAGTTCCAGGAAGTTTTCTTCACACAAAAACGCAAAATCAAGTATTAAATGTGTCCAGGTAGAGTCTGTCTGGTTGAGTGTGGAAGGCTCTTGGGGTCCTGCCGTCTCAGCCTCACACCCTCTGGTGACCCAGCGACCATGCCCTGGAGACATCCATTCAGCAGGGAACACAGGAGCCGGAGGAGTGCAGGGAAGGGAGAGGCAGGAGCCGCGGCAGGCCCTGGAGGAGGTTCGACCAGACGCTGGGGGAGGGACCACCTGTCGAAGAGAAAAAGGGTTAGGGTTGTGAGGACAAGACCGTGCGCGTCTTCCCAAGGCCTTGGGTGCAGTGGAGGCTCTGGACTTCAGCCTTTTGGCCTCTGGGCAAATCTGCATTTCTTCTGCAGAGAGGCCAGTGGGAGAAAGGCGGGCGGGGCAGAAGCGAGATGAGGTCAGGGTGGGACGGAATCTTCGGGTTTGGCAACGAGCAAGTAAGATGTCAGAAATTTTAATCTGTGAGGTCTCCATGAAGGTTTGAGATCAGAAACCTGACTGAAAGGGTCCCAGAAGCTCTCACAGCAAAGAACACCACTGGTGGGAGTCGGTGAACTGAAGGAGGCAGGACACGGCGGCTCCCCTCGCCCGGCCCCGCCCTCCCTCCCAATCAGTGATGCTGCAGAGGGAAACCGCTTTGCCTGCACCCCGTGACCTCAAGGCAAGCAGCAGCTCATCTTCAGCTGAAGACCCGGCCAGACCTGCTGCCTTGCGTGACTTTGACACCAAGATGCCTACTGTGATGTCTGCAGAAGGTAGGTTATTTCACCAAGGCACGGCAGACGCTGAAGCCTGGGCAGAGGGAAGCCCAGGGTCAGTGTCTGGACCCAGCTCTGTCTCCACTCCAGCCAAGCCTGCCCTGTGACAGTGAAACACACGTGCTATTCCTTGCTATCCGCTGTGCCTGGGGCCGTTTTCACAGCATCGCTTCCATTTTTAAAAGTTAAGTAGCTCAAGAGTGCCTCTGGACCCAGGACGAGGTGACTCTAAGACACTTTCTGACAGTTATGTTCAGCTTTGTCCTGGAAGAAACAAGCTTCAGGAGCTCATTTGCTTATTTTAGAGACGTGAGGACGGTAGGGCAGTCTGAAAGCAGAGAGAGCACACACACGACTACTTAGGCTAACTTGGCCAGCAAGGAGGCCCGCCTCCCCCACCCCCGCACACGGGCCGAGACGCGACCTCTGCCTGGTCAGCCGACAGCATGCGAGGCCAGCTGCCTCCACAGTGAGGGTCACGCCACACAGGCACACGGACGGGGCAGTGGGTGCCGCCAGACCTCTGTCCACCCAGAGGCCAGGACCCTTCGTTACAGCGCATTTCCAGTCTTCCCACCCTGTGTGAATGTGGCAGGTGACCTGCCCCTGGGGGGCACTGTAGGTGCATCGCCCCACCAGCAGGAAAGCTAGAAGCACGGAAATTCATTGTTTGTGTTCAAATCTCTTCTCTTCTCCCAGATTAACTCCCTACGGATATCTCCAGAGCAGGACTAAGAGACGTAAGTGAACCTTCTCAGGACTGACATCCCTAGAAAGTGACTGCATGACTGAGGCTACAGATAACCCACTCATTACTGGCAACTCAAACTCCCTGTTTTCAAAACACCCAACAAGTATATCAGATGTATCCTAAAAGCACACTCACCGGCTGCAGGAACACCCTGTCCTGTTGTTGACCTTGGAGCTCATCCAGATACAGGTGATTCTCAGTCGTCCCTCTGCTTAATCCTCAGCTTAATCCCCACACTGCCTCACTATCTGTATGATCGTGGTTCCTTGAAACTTGTGGAGACTTTTTATGGCTCAGCATATGGTCAAATTTTGCCAATTTTGTAAATGTTCCTCATGTGTTGAAAATTTTGTGGTTTCCTGTTCCCTGAAGATATTTCCAGTTTTATCTTTTTTTCCATTTAAAACACAGGGAGCACCGTTGTCCTCTAATCATCTCGTGATTTCAGTAGCTGTTATCTCTGGGAGTCAGTTCTGAGGTTTCTACTGGTTCTACTCATGTCGACTCACTTTGCAAGACGCTCATGCCCTGGAGACACTGGGCGGGTTTTGGGCCTTGGATGGAGACCGTCGCTTTTTCTTGGTGTCTTGGGATGTCTCCAACCACGGCTGCTTCAGCCAGTCCCGCGGAGCGAGGGCGTTCGGCTCCCGGGTACGAGAGCTGGGGGCAGGCACTCCCCGCTCTGTCCCTACCCTGCAGGAGCCTGGAAACTGCTTTCAGAGATTGTTTCTAGTTCCCCCGGGGGGCCCGCCTGTGGGGCCCCCATGTGTCTCTCAGAGAGACCTCAATTTTCGGTGCCTGGAGTGCCCCCAGGAGGAGCCCCCTCTGTGCTGGCTCAGGACAGTGGCGCTCTGACCGCAGCTTCGCAGCTCTGAAACTGCTGAGCCTGAGTCAGCCCCTCGGTGCATTTAAGATGCTCTCTGTGCTTTCGGGTGCCTCAGGCCGGAGGAGCAGCAGCCCTGACTGGACAGAGTGCCCAGTGTCCCCGTCAAGAACCCCGTGACCCTAGTCACCAGAGGCCACCAGGGGCACCTCCGTATTTCTCAGAACAGACGTCTGTGAGCCAATTTCCCTCCAAAAGGGAGTAATTCTGAGGCAATTTGAGATTCCTGCAAAATAAGGATGGAGCCTCTTGCTTACACTGCCCTTGTGGAAAGGCAGAGGGGCAGAAGAGTCAGCTGTGGCCACAGAGCACCAGACGTACAAACATTAAGGATTCAATCAAAACACTGCATCACAGATGCTCAATCCTGTGTACACATCACGAGCAGTCATGTGCAAGGGCCTCGTGTAGTTGTGGTATCATTGGTGACATCTCAAGGCCTTACTAATAAACTCAATTTTCGAGTCAATATTGGACCAAAACGCTGATAAGGCTGAGCCAAGCACACAGTTATCATGTGAATGAGCAAATCAAAAAAGGCCCTGGTATTTATTTTCTGCAGAGCATATGTAGAAACTTTTAATATTAAACATTCAAATCTAGAACCATGTAGAAATTCACTACTTAAAAGTTCACAGAATGCAAACCGGGGTCATGGATCGGGTCTTGGACAGAAAAGAGCGTCAGTAGAGACCAGCGCTGCCTCGTGCTCTAAGCCGGGCTCTAGGCCTTCCGAGCTTTCACTTCTGTGAGCGATTCTCGATGTGTGCGAGCCCTGGTCAGTGTTTCAGACTCTTCCCTCAGGACAAGCCCTGAGGAGCTCCGGACTAGCGGACTTTTCTGCTCTAATCTTGTTGAGAACGTCCTAGCAGCTGAAACTCAGCTCTAGCCGGGTGGACGGGGGAGTGGGAGCCAGACCAGGCAGCTGATGGGGGACCTCTCTGTTCCTGGGGGCAGGTCCAGTTTCTCCAGGTCCTCTGCCCTGGGCCCACCATCAAGTCAATCAAATAGCAAACGCGAGTCGAGTGGTCGGGGGAGAGCAAGCCCAGGGGGATGGTCAGCACACAGCCGGAAGGGCGAGTGCCCCAAGGCCACACGTTCAAGGCCCTCAGGCGTCCTGTGACTCGGCCAGTCTCTGTTCTGTCCTCCGTGCCCGGGCTATCCACACAGTGTGAGCAGAATGGACAAGGCGGCTTCTGCCCCAGGCACCTGGCAAGATGCTGAGGCCGTCAAAATCCTCTAGCCTGTGTGGCCAATAGGCCCCAGGAAAAGACAGACGAGCGTCATGTAGACCCAAAACTAAATGGAAAGCCTCAGATTCCCAGCAGCGGCCTCAGTCGCAAGGTCAGTCCTGTGTTCCATCATTCCTAACGGCAGACATCCACTAAGCACCACGGACTGTGCGCTTGATTGGGCCTGTAAGCAGGTAAACAAAAATAACCTCACAGAAGTCTTTTGACCGAGACGTGGAGGCTTTATAGGCTAAGAAATTTTAAGGAAGACTTAAAGAGCCGACTGTTTTAGGCAGTAATTCTTACGTTTATCTTCTACTGTGCGGAAACCAGTTCCCCCTTATGCGTCCGTTCCCACAGGGCGGCATGGTGACCTCCCATTCACTAACCCTGCGCTGCAGGGCTTTGCAATGGATGCTGTGATGTAGTGAAGACCAGAATTCTGAAATGGAAGTAGCACTGCCATTCTGTCATTAACCTGTTCCTCCAAGTATGTCATCCTCAAAACTATGCATATAATTCCGACAAAGAAGAATGACTCAAAAGATAATGCTATCATCACTTATTTCCTTGGACTCACAGGAAACCCATTCCTAACAGAAAAAGCTGGGGAGAGAGGAGTGGCTTAAAATGGCTAAAACTTTCTGTCTTCAAGTCCACTGGAGAAAAAGTTACTGAAGATCTGCCACCTAAGCGCAGATAAAAATATTTGGAATTGTCCAAGTTATTGTGAAATTCAAAGGCAGAAGAGGAGGGACTAAGGCAGGGAAGGGGAGGGAGGGTGCAGGGAGGGGAGGAGGTGGAAGGGGCTGGCTGGGGGAGAATGTCTTCACCTTGCTCCTGAGTGTGGGGCGCTGCGGTGTGCGCCTCCAAGTGGCATCACTGAGAAGATGCCCCTGGAGGGAAGGGCATTCAGCTCCTTCTGCCAAGCACAGAGGCCACTCTCTGGTCTCCTCCCTTCCTGTAGCTTGGGTGCCATGGAGACTGTCACGTGACCCAGCAAACACAGGCATCTGGGGCTGCAGCGGACAGGCGTCCGCTCTCTGTCTTCCCCGAGATGCCTGGGGGCCCCCATGGCAGGGGGTACCTGCAGGGCACGTGCGAGAAAGCCTATCAGGATCACAGGAGAAAGGTAGGGCGGGTGTGCAGAGCGGAAGACACAACTCCCCTGGAAGCCAGAGGTGAATTTTCCTTTTGGAGATGGAGTAGGTGAAATGGCATATCCTTAAAAGGTTAGCCATGCCATACAATAACAATTCCATTAAGCAGACTATGGCTTCCAAGTGCCATGTTTCAGGACTATCCTTTCTCAATCTTGGCACATTTCCCCTATTGAAACAACAAACTGCAGAGAGGCCTGCTGCTGCTGCAGCTGCTGCTGCTGAGTTGCCTCAGTGTTCAACTGTGTGACCCCATAGATGGCAGCCCACCAGGCTCTCCCGCCTCTGAGATTCTCCAGGCAGGAACACTGCAGTGGGCTGCCATTTCCTTCTCCAGTGCATGAAAGTGAAAAGTGAAAGTGAAGTCGCTCAATCGTGTCCGAGGGGACCAGGAATAGACTTTTGTTTCTGTTAAGAGATATACTATTATTTCCATCTATCTGACGCAAACATGGGTCTTATTTGAGAAGGCAGCTCTGTGGTCCCGAGTGGCTGGGTAGTCTTCTGCCCTCGAGACCTCTCAGAGCCATCCGGGTGCAGGGTGCTGGCTGGCCACCAAAGCTGAGAAGCAAAAGCGGCTGTGTGGGAATCAGGGCGCCCTGGAGTGATCTGAAGGAGTGAACCCGAGGCCCCTGCTCCTCCGGGGTGCCACCCGCCTGGTGCAAGCTTTGCGTGGTGCCTCGTCACCTGGCCTTGCACCTGTGTCCCTGTGGGAGCCCCTGGGAGCCTCTTGGCTTCCCCCAGTCCACCTCCCTGCCTGCGACCCCTGGTTCTGGAGCCTCCCCTGCTCACCGAGAACAGGGACGGCCATGCAGCCTCCCTGTCCGCCTCCTCGCCTCCCCCGTCTGGGAGGGTGGCCACTCTGGTTGCCCAGAGCACGTGGGAGCGCTAAAGAGCTGTGGGTGGGAAGGACTCGGCCCGGGATCCCTGTGGTTCCTCTTCTGTATTCAAGTGGGGTCAGCTCTCCTCACTGCTGGGCTGAGAACCCCTGGTTAGGGCAGGAAGGGACTCGGTGCAGCTTTAGGATGACTGGGCCCCTCCCCCAGCCCACAGCACTCCCAGAGAGAAGCCCCTCCCCATGTCTGGGCAGGGCCCTGTCTCGTCTCAGAACCTCTCTCATCCATTCATGCTAAGAAAATTACCTTAATAAAACAGAAATTGCTGCTGATATTTCCTTAACCAAAGCCTGCAGCGCTTCCGCCTCCCTATGACCCTACCCTAACAGGCTTGCGCCCTGGCAAGAGGGCATGAGTCTGGCTCACCTCTGCCCGCTCCCACGCCCTGGGTGACGGGGCAGTGCGGACTGTCCAGGCTTTTCCGGCCATGTCCCTCTCTTGCCTGTCCTTTGGGGCCCCCTTACTTCAGGGCACAAGTGCTGGTTCCCGAGCATGTTTTCCAAGACCTCTGGCCAGCTCCTGGCTCTCTGTGAAGACGCCTGACCCGTCACCACATGGCTCCATGGGTTCGGGTCCCAGATGCCCGGAGCTCAGATCCTCAGGCTGGAAAGACACAGGCGCGGAGCTGCCACTTCCAGGCGATCAAATCAGAGGTCTCAGCAGCTGGAGATCTGTGAGCATGCAGCTGGAATATGGGGGTTCCTTCTTACTGCAAGTGTGATACTTATGGCCGTCGTGCATTTCATCCATTACATTTTAAAATACAAATTCTTCCCTTGTTTGTACAATTTCTGATACGAAACTCTGCGTGGATCATTTTGCACTTAATCAATGGCTAAGATGCTAATGCTGAAAATACTGCTGGAGGCTCAGAAATTGGAGTCCAGTGGACTTGGGGACATAATTCACTGTCTCAAAGCCGGACGGTGCAGAGTGGAAACGTCAGCAGGTAGTTCTGTTTAATGAGACCTCTTCCCACACACACTCGATTCTCTCCTTGACAGTGACCATGTTGGGCCATGTCTGAGGGCTGCGTGCTCCCCTCCCGGGGATGCTCAGGTTCTGAATCAAGAACTTTCTGCCCAGGCCAACTTGATATCTCCAATGCTGTGAGAAGCAGCCTGCATGCGTTTCCAGGGCCCACAGAGCAGAAGCTGCCCACTGGAAACTCAGGGTGGTTGGCTGGCGAGGGTGCGTGAGTCACACTGCCCTCTCTGGCAGGTGCAGGAAGCCCGGCCAGTGGTGGACAGCAGCGCCCCGCCGACCATCAGTCACCTCCGCCTGAAACTCGGCAAACTCAAGGTAAGTTTCAGTTCTATTCCACTTACTGTTACAGCCAACACAACACAAAAAAATATCAGCTTAAAAACCCAGGAAAATGAAAAAAGCAGGCTCATAGGGAGTAAACAAGTCATGTGTCAAAACTAAAATGCCTCCAAGTAGCCAGTTAAGCCTGTCTTGCCTGGAATGGACTGGTGACAACTGAACCTGAGATCTTCCTCTAGGCTCCCTGCTGACCTGGCAGGGATCCAGAAGTAGGGAGGGGACAGAGGGGACCCACGACAGCAATTTATTCAGCACAGATCTAGAGTAATTAATTAGCATTGTTCCTGTAAACCAGACCCTTCCATGACCACCTCGAAATTTCTATTTCTTGGAGTTGAAGCCATCTGGTGAGATCAGCATCGCGTGGCTGTGCTGATCCTGACATTTCCCAGAGCAAAATGCTGCGAGGTTCCCATGCCCCCAGCGTCAGCCTAACCGGTCAAAACAGAGGAGCAAACTGGCAGATCAGTCAGTTCAAAACCCTAAATACTGCAGGAGGGCTTTCATTTCCTCAACCTTCTCTTCTTCTGAGCAGTATAAAATCTCCCTCTTGTAATATAAAGTGACTTCCTTTGTATTTCACTGACACAGTTCAGAGGTTTTCAGGAATGACCTAATTACTTCTACTCCAAGTCTGTGAAATTCGGCCCTGCCCTCGGGTATCCCAGTTAGGACACAGGAGCCCACCAGTTGCCCAGGGGCGGCCGCAGCAGCGCGTGCAGGGGCAAGGAGGCCCCGAGGCCCAGGGGCAGGACTGCAGGCCCCTTGGACAGGGCTGCGCGCAGGGCGGCCCTGGCACAGCGCTGGCACAACCGGTGTGTCTGCGCAGCTGGAGGAGGGCCGGCTGGCCGCCATTGACAGGGACAACCATCTGCTGCTGGAAAAGCTGTCCTGCATCGTGAGGACCAGGGGGCGGACCCGCAGTGGAGTCGCCTGTGCACACAGGAGGTGAGGGGGCCCCACCCATGGGCGGGACCGGACTGGGCAAGCCGCACGCCTGCACCCCCTGAAGAAAGACAGCGGGTGCCTCCAGAGTCAGGCCGGTTCCCACCGTCAGCAGCACCTGGATGCAAACATCACCTCTCATGGACGCAGGCCCCGGTCCACACTGGCCCTGCCAAGCCCGTTCACTTCACCGTGAAAACCTTCCTGCCCAGGAGGCTCCCAGTCCCTCTCTTGAAATGAGGATGAGAGTTGATGCCACCACAGGCTTCAACTCTCTCCATGTTTCAACAGCTATGCTGTTTTTTGGAGTCTAAACAGGGTGAAAAGAAAGCAGGAACTTTGCAGCCTGAGAGAGAAAAACCTGTTCTGGAGAGGGTCACAAACTCAGCTCAGGACCCGTTCGCCACACACCCTGTGGAAGGCAGACCCACCGCCGGAGGAGGTACCTAACCTTTCTGCTCCTTCCAACCCAGAGCTGTCTGAGTTTCCCATCCTCTTCATCAGATTCATCACCTGCATGGACACACAGACTCTTGGCTACTTGGGGGCATTTCACTCTATTGTCAGCAAACGTGTGCTGAGTGGTCGTAGCTTAACAACGGAAGACACAGCACAGCGACTCAGCTGAGGGGTCCGTCCACCCCTCCCTCCCTGAAAATGACGCGTGTGTCGGTTGCTCAGCTGTGTCCAACTCTTTGCAACCCTATGGACTGTAGCCTGCCAGGTGCCTCTGTCCATGGAATTCTCCAGGCAAGAATACTGGAGTAGGTTGCTGAATACTGGAGTGGGTTGCCTTCTCCAGGGGATCTTCCTGACCCAGGGATTGAATCTAGGTCTCCCACATTGCAGGTAAACATCTGAGCCACCAAAGAAACCTCCTTGAAAAATTATAAGGAGATAAAAATGAGCTCAGTTGATCAATTATAGCTTGTAGGAGAAACGTTTGGTGAAAAGCCTTCCTCAGTGGGAAGTTCTGTGACAATCCTGAGGCAGTGGTCCCACGCTGCATCCAGAGAGGCGAAGAGGATTAACGACCTGAACATGTTTGCCAGATACTTTGAACTGTATACTCTCCCTTTTCATCTCGTCCTAGTTACTGGCAAAACCACAATTCTGAATGAAAAAATGGTTTTAATTTTGACCTCACTTACCCTATTTATGAGTGTCCCAGTGGATCCAATTAAAGGGCTGTGAAGCCTTCACTTGCCCCATCTGTGGACATGGCTCTGGTATTTCGGGGACTTGTTTCCCTTATAACCGGGCAAAACAGAGGAGCAAACTGGCAGATCAGTCAGTTCAAAACCCTAAATACTGCAGGAGGGCTTTCATTTCCTCAACCTTCTCTTCTTCTGAGCAGTATAAAATCTCCCTCTTGTAATATAAAGTGACTTCCTTTGTATTTCACTGACACAGTTCAGAGGTTTTCAGGAATGACCTAATTACTTCTACTCCAAGTCTGTGAAATTCGGCCCTGCCCTCGGGTATCCCAGTTAGGACACAGGAGCCCACCAGTTGCCCAGGGGCGGCCGCAGCAGCGCGTGCAGGGGCAAGGAGGCCCCGAGGCCCAGGGGCAGGACTGCAGGCCCCTTGGACAGGGCTGCGCGCAGGGCGGCCCTGGCACAGCGCTGGCACAACCGGTGTGTCTGCGCAGCTGGAGGAGGGCCGGCTGGCCGCCATTGACAGGGACAACCATCTGCTGCTGGAAAAGCTGTCCTGCATCGTGAGGACCAGGGGGCGGACCCGCAGTGGAGTCGCCTGTGCACACAGGAGGTGAGGGGGCCCCACCCATGGGCGGGACCGGACTGGGCAAGCCGCACGCCTGCACCCCCTGAAGAAAGACAGCGGGTGCCTCCAGAGTCAGGCCGGTTCCCACCGTCAGCAGCACCTGGATGCAAACATCACCTCTCATGGCCGCAGGCCCCGGTCCACACTGGCCCTGCCAAGCCCGTTCACTTCACCGTGAAAACCTTCCTGCCCAGGAGGCTCCCAGCTCCCTCTCTTGAAATGAGGATGAGAGTTGATGCCA
Source organism: Madoqua kirkii (assembly GCA_006408675.1). Classification (NCBI taxonomy): domain Eukaryota; kingdom Metazoa; phylum Chordata; class Mammalia; order Artiodactyla; family Bovidae; genus Madoqua; species Madoqua kirkii. The sequence goes on from SJYC01150367.1 coordinate 44,065, forward strand.
CCACAGGCTTCAACTCTCTCCATGTTTCAACAGCTATGCTGTTTTTTGGAGTCTAAACAGGGTGAAAAGAAAGCAGGAACTTTGCAGCCTGAGAGAGAAAAACCTGTTCTGGAGAGGGTCACAAACTCAGCTCAGGACCCGTTCGCCACACACCCTGTGGAAGGCAGACCCACCGCCGGAGGAGGTACCTAACCTTTCTGCTCCTTCCAACCCAGAGCTGTCTGAGTTTCCCATCCTCTTCATCAGATTCATCACCTGCATGGACACACAGACTCTTGGCTACTTGGGGGCATTTCACTCTATTGTCAGCAAACGTGTGCTGAGTGGTCGTAGCTTAACAACGGAAGACACAGCACAGCGACTCAGCTGAGGGGTCCGTCCACCCCTCCCTCCCTGAAAATGACGCGTGTGTCGGTTGCTCAGCTGTGTCCAACTCTTTGCAACCCTATGGACTGTAGCCTGCCAGGTGCCTCTGTCCATGGAATTCTCCAGGCAAGAATACTGGAGTAGGTTGCTGAATACTGGAGTGGGTTGCCTTCTCCAGGGGATCTTCCTGACCCAGGGATTGAATCTAGGTCTCCCACATTGCAGGTAAACATCTGAGCCACCAAAGAAACCTCCTTGAAAAATTATAAGGAGATAAAAATGAGCTCAGTTGATCAATTATAGCTTGTAGGAGAAACGTTTGGTGAAAAGCCTTCCTCAGTGGGAAGTCCTGTGACAATCCTGAGGCAGTGGTCCCACGCCGCATCCAGAGAGGCGAAGAGGATTAACGACCTGAACATGTTTGCCAGATACTTTGAACTGTATACTCTCCCTTTTCATCTCGTCCTAGTTACTGGCAAAACCACAATTCTGAATGAAAAAATGGTTTTAATTTTGACCTCACTTACCCTATTTATGAGTGTCCCAGTGGATCCAATTAAAGGGCTGTGAAGCCTTCACTTGCCCCATCTGTGGACATGGCTCTGGTATTTCGGGGACTTGCTTTCCCTTGACAGAGAAGGTGATGGCACCCCACTCCAGTACTCTTGCCTAGAAAATCCCATGGACGGAGGAGCCTGGTGGGCTGCAGTCCACGGGGTCGCTGAGGGTCGGACACGACTGAGCGACTTCACTTTGACTTTTCACTTTCATGCATTGGAGAAGGAAATGGCAACCCACTCCTGTATTCTTGCCTGGAGAACCCAGGATGGGGGGTGGAGCCTGGTGGGCTGCTGTCTCTGCGGTCGCACAGAGTCGGACATGACTGACGTAACTTAGCAGCAGCAGCAGCTTTCCCTTGAAGTACAGCCCATCGCGGGGGAACAACGCTAGATATCAAAATTTAAGTAAACACTTGGTGCCCAGTCTCCTCCTTCTCCCCGCCCCCCGCAGCCTGACCCAGACCCCTGCCGGGGCCCAGCTCTGTGAGGTGGTTTCTGAGCCTGTAGGCATGTGAGTGGACTTGGCTCTGCTAATGCCTGTCTCCTCACTTGGGGGTAGTGTTGAGAAGCCCCCACCTTCCTGCCTACTTGCCTTGGACACTTCTTACAGAATCCAGAGGCACAGAAAGAACACATACATTTCACAAAGATACGTAACTTACAAGTAATTACTAATAACAGGCACGCCTGCTCGGCCCCGTTCCAGAACAGCACAATGTACGGAAGGCCATAGGACAGGGAGTCAGGAGTGTTCTGGTTTCCCAGCACGTGCGAAAGCTGTGTTTACACTATACCGTAGTCTATTAAGGTGCAGTAGCACTGTGTCTTTAAAAAGTACATTCCTTAATTTAAAAAACCACAACACTATATTGCTAGAAAATGCCAGCCGTCTGAGCCTTCAGTGAGTCATAGTAATGACATAGCAGGTCACTTAACGAATATAATAACAATGAAAACTGTGAAATATTGTGTCAGTGACCAAATACGACACAAACACACAAGGTGAGCAAAGGCTGTTGGAAGAACGCCAGTGGACGTGCTGGACACAGGGCTGCCCCAGACCGTCCACTTGCGTGAAAATGCAGTGTCTGTGCAATGCAGTGAAGCAAGGCGCTAAAGCACTCAGAAAATCTAACTTGCAATTTATATTGAAAACATGAACAGTTCATTACAAACCTTTATTTTTAATTATAAAACTAATACTTGTTTATTGTAAAAAATGAAGTATAAAACAATACAGAGTGGGTAAGTAAAAGGTGGGCTTCTCCCAGTTTAAACTTTCTGGAAGCAGTCGTTGCCAACATCTTGCTCAGAGCTCTGACTTGTCTCCCGTGTAGAGTCGCCTGTTTAAACAGAAACAGCACTACACCCGACATAGCTCATATCAGGCATTCGTTTCATCCAACAACATATCGTGAAGACAGTTTCGCGGCAGTGCATAAAGATCTCCATCCTTTTCTAGCAGTTGCAAAGTTTTTTTGCACAGATGTGCCCTAATTTATTTAATCAGCCCCCTAACTATAGAAATTTAGGTTGTTTCCAGGTTTTCACTATTCCACGTGAATCTGTGATAATCATGCTAGCCCATGTTATTTTTGCAACTTATAGTCCTAGAAGTGAAATCATTCAATCTGAAGGTGCACACTTCATTTTTTGATGCTACCGGGCTGCCCTTGAGAAGCTCCCAGCAATGTGCTCGTCTCCCTGTGACAGCAGCTCCTGAAACTCCTATCCCCTCACACTCTTGCCTCCGGATTTCTTCGGCAGAGTAACTGTCTGCGCCTACCTTTGGTCAACTTCCTACTGGTGTTGTAGCCATGTGTTCTGGAAAACAAACTCCCTCAGAAGGACAATGCAGATAGTGGAGTGCAGTTTATTACACCGGCGGGTCCAAGGCAGAGTCTCCTCGTAGCCAAGGACCCCGACCAGTTTTTGTGAAAATCTTATATACCCTAAGTGTAGGTGCCCAAACCCACCTCCCCAAATTCTCTGAAACTAGTCTGAAAAACGAAGAGAAAGATACAATCAAAGTTCACCCATGATTCTATGCCTTAAGCCTAGATAGTTAACAGTGGACAGTTATCAATAGGCCTGTGGTCATACCTCAATAGACATAATAGAATGTATGGTTCTATTCGGTTACACAGATAATTAGGGTATTCTTTCAGGCAATGGAGAGTCTAGGTATGAGCCCTGCGGTTCTTCCATCCGGGGGGCCTGGTTTTCCAGCTGGTATGTCGTTTCCATAGATACTGGGCATAGAGCTCCAAGTCCACCGTCCGGCCCAGGATGGAGTCCTGCTTTCGAGACGGAGTCTGCTCTGTCTGTTTCTCCCTACACGGGTGTGTCTCCTTTAGTTTTTAACATGCATTCTCAATTTCAATTTTTCCATTATCGGTGTCACAAATATTTCCCATTATTATTTATCATCTCGTCTAGTTTATCTCGTCATCAAATCTGTGACTCTTCCTTCATGGCGCCGGGTTCTTCTGCTGTACATAGAAAGGGCTCTTTCAAGCTAAGACTGGAAAAGTATTCTGTTATCCTTAATGTTTCTTGATTCACTTTAAATCTTTAATTAATATAGAATTTAAAAAACATGGAAGTTTTGTTCATAGTGTGAGAAAAATTTCCCCCAAATTTATTGTTTAAAAAATATCAGTGTATTATATCAGAAGCTTTTCATACTGGACACAGACTACTTTCCAGAGGGTTACAGGCTCACACCCTAGAGCACAAAAGGCTCCTGGGTCCTCCAGGATGGAGAAGGGGCCCCTGCACACCCTTCACACGCGTCCTGGGCCTTTTCCTTTAGGATGCCATGTGTCCACTCCTCTGGTTTACGAGACTAATTTGGTTTTTCTTTACACCATTTCATTCGCGTGTCACTTTATGTCAGATTCACATCTCCTAAGTGGACTCTGTAATTCTGTTTTATAGTCTAGTCTGAGTGGCTCTCCCCCAAATCTCAGTTCGGTTCAGTTCAGTCACTCAGTCGTGTCCAACTCTTTGCGACCCCATGAATCGCAGCACGCCAGGCCTCCCTGTCCATCACCATCTCTCGGAGTTCACTCAGACTCACGTCCATCGAGTCCGTGATGCTATCCAGCCATCTCATCCTCTGTTATCCCCTTCTCCTCCTGCCCCCAACCCCTCCCAGCATCAGAGTCTTTTCCAATGAGTCAGCCCTTCGCATGAGGTGGCCAAAGTATGGAGTTTCAGCTTTAGCATCATTCCTTCCAAAGAAATCCCAGGGTTGACCTCCTTCAGAATGGACTGGTTGGATCACCTTGCAGTCCAAGGGACTCTCAAGAGTCTTCTCCAACACCACACTTCAAAAGCATCAATTCTTCGGTGCTCAGCCTTCTTCACAGTCCAACTCTCACATCCATACATGACTACTGGAAAACCCATAGCCTTGACTAGACAGACCTTAGTCGGCAAAGTAATGTCTCTGCTTTTGAATATGCTGTCTAGGTTGGTCATAACTTTTCTTCCAAGGAGTAAGCATCTTTTAATTTCATGGTTGCAATCACCATCTTCAGTGATTTTGGAGCTCAAAAAAAATAAAGTCTGACACTGTTTCCACTGTTTTCCCATTTATTTCCCATGAAGTGATGGGACCAGATGCCATGATCTTCGTTTTCTGAATGTTGAGCTTTAAGCCAACTTTTTCACTCTCCTCTTTCACCTTCATCAAGAGGCCCTTTAGCTCCTCTTCACTTTCTGCCATAAGGGTGGTCTCATCTGCATATCTGAGGTTATTGATATTTCTCCCAGCAATCTTGATTCCAGCTTGTGTTTCTTCCAGTCCAGCATTTCTCATGATGTACTCTGCATATAAGTTAAATAAGCAGGGTGGCAATATACAGCCTTGACATACTCCTTTTCCTATTTGGAACCAGTCTGTTGTTCCATGTCCAGTTCTAACTGTTGCTTCCTGACCTGCATATAGATTTCTCAAGAGGTGGATCAGGTGGTCTGGTATTCTCATCTCTTTCAGAATTTTCCATAGTTTATTGTGATCCACACAGTCAAAAGCTTTGGCATAGTCAATAAAGCAGAAGTAGATGTTTTTCTGGAACTCTCTGGCTTTTTCCATGATCCAGCGGATGTTGGCAATTTGATCTCTGGTTCCTCTGCCTTTTCTAAAACCAGCTTGAACATCAGGAAGTTCACAGTTCATGTATTGCTGAAGCCTGGCTTGGAGAATTTTGAGCATTACTTTATTAGCATATGAGATGAGTGCAATTGGGCGGTAGTTTGAGCATTCTTTGGCATTGCCTTTCTTTGGAACTGGAATGAAAACTGACCTTTTCCAGTCCTGTGGCCACTGCTGAGTTTTCCAAATGTGCTGGCATATTGAGTGCAGCACTTTCACAGCATCATCTTTCAGGATTTGAAACAGCTCAACTGGAATTCCATCACCTCCACTAGCTTTGTAGTGATGCTTTCTAAGGCCCACTTGACTTCACATTCCAAGATGTCTGGCTCTAGATGAGTGATCACATCATCATGATTATCTGGGTCGTGAAGATCTTTTTTGTACAGTTCTTCCATGTATTCTTGCCACCTCTTCTTAATATCTTCTGCTTCTGTTAGGTCCAGACTATTTCTGTTTTTTATCGAGCGCATCTTTGCATGAAATGTTCCCTTGATATCTCTAATTTTCTTGAAGAGATCTCTAGTCTTTCCCGTTCTGTTCTTTTCCTCTATTTCTTTGCACTGATGGCTGAGGAAGGGTTTCTTGTCCCCCAAGCCTAACCCATTTATATTTATTGGCTTAAGTATTGTATCGTGTTTGCTCTCATTTCTGGTTTTCTGTTTGTTTATGTTTCCTTACTTTGTCCCTGTTTATCATCTTGTTTAGCAAATGTCAAAGAAAATGCTTGGATCCTATGGTTCAGATTCATTCTTCATTTATTTACTTTGACTCCCCTGAAACCCTCCTTTTACAAAACAGGAAACAGATAAAGCCCGCAAGCAAAGGGAGATGTTAAAGCCAAACAAAGAAAGGGAAAACAAAGCGCCTGCAGCAGGGCTTCCTGCCTCTACCTGAAGGGCCGCCAGCTGCGCTGAGTGCTGAGTGTGCGGCCCAGGAGCTGCCAGGATAGGACAGCAACCAAAGGGGAAAAGCTCCCAGTTCTGACCAAGACCAGACCCCAGGGAGCCGGCGGGCAGGTGTCCCAGTCCTCGCTGCTCCGTGCTTCCCTTTGGGAAAAGACAGCCATGGAAAGCACAGGAAGCAACTGCCAGCTCACTGCCCAAGTCAGACACGTGACCTGAGTGTCACAACCCAGACCCCAAGGCAGCTCCCTCCCAAGCGGCCCTCACACCCGGGGTGGAGTTTCCAGCCGAAGCTTCTGTGCGGGACGAGGGTGGAGACAGGCACAGGGCAGAGGGACGGACGCTGTGCTGCAGAACTCCCCTGCCAAGGGTCCTCTTCCCTGCCTCGGACCCATAGGACTTGTCCTTGACAAGCCCCTGCCCTCTGTCCTTGGAAACACAGGGACTTGGTCAGCATCCAGGGGGGGGTAGGGGTCTCAGCAAAATAACAAGCTATTTGAAAACTGCAGGTTTAGGGAGGAGAGAACTCTGTTATAGGACCAGAAAGTTGGAAGATGGTCCAAAGAAAGCTCAGTAGTTACCCCTGACCAGCTGTCTGAAGACTGATATTCCCTACCCAAAGTCCAGTCAGCTAAGCCTGGGGACTTTGCTGCTCAGGCACAGACAGGATATGCTGCGGTTTACGTTTAAAATTCCAGAAAATATGCTCATTGACTTGGCAGAAAAAACAGCCCTTCCTCCAGTGCCGATTCCTTCACCAGAGCAGCGTCTCCTGAATCTTTCTATAGTTTTTGCTAGTTTACATGTTAACTTGCAAAGTATAGTCAGCTAAGCCTGGGGACTTTGCTGCTCAGGCACAGACAGGATATGCTGCGGTTTACGTTTAAAATTCCAGAAAATATGCTCATTGACTTGGCAGAAAAAACAGCCCTTCCTCCAGTGCCGATTCCTTCACCAGAGCAGCGTCTCCTGAATCTTTCTATAGTTTTTGCTAGTTTACATGTTAACTTGCAAAGTATCTCAAATATTTTGAAGGAAAGGTTTCAACCTTTCATCTTCCTTACACTTTCAAATCCTCACTTATCCCTAACTCCAAACTGAGAAATCACTCAACTGATTTGATAACTTTTTATTGAGGGAGGATAAGATTTCTAACAGATCAACTGATAAAACCCACTAGGCACCCTGGGTTTGCTGGAGCCTGCAGTCCCTAGCAGTGAGTATTATTGCAGTCTCGTGCCCCAGCCCCAGATAACCCACACACGTGAGAAGAAAACGAAAGCAGAACTAACGCAGTGGCCCTGAGGAGCAAGGAGCAGCGCAGCGTCCCGCAGCCAGCGCAGAGGGCACGAGCCTGGCCCCGCGCTCTCTCGGCCCCCGTGAGCGCCCATCACTCCTTTGTGAAGAGAACCCTCTCCAGAACTCACGTCAGGGTCAAATGTTGGCAAAAACGACTACCACAGTGCCTGGCGTTTACTTGGCAAGCGTGAAATCATGAGTATTATTTCTTTCCTTCTTTACTGTATGCATCTGCCACATAGGATGAAAACACTAACCAAAAAAAGCACTAACTTGAAAGGTGTACATGCCCCCATGTTCACAGCAGCACTGTTTACAACAGCCGAGACAAGGAACCAACCCAAGTGCCCATCAGCAGAAGGGATAAAGAAATCCAAGATATATAGCCATGCATACAGAGATTATGCAGTCACCGAAAAGAGCGAAACCTTGCCATTTGAGAAAACACAGATGGACCTCTTGGGCATCATGCTGAGAAAAGTGAGTCAGACAGGCAGAGGGAAACCAACGCTGCGCAGTCTGTCCTCCACGTGGAATTTGATAAGAATAACAGAGAGCAGATTGGTGCTTGCCAGAGGTGGGGATGGGTGGTGGGAGGCGTGGGTGAAAAAGCTTGACAGAGTAAGGCAGAGCCTTTGACATTATGCAAACCCCGAATTCTGTTTATCTAAAACCCTTAGTTAACAGCACATGAAGAGGGGCTTCTTTGGCAGTTCAAGGGTAAAGAATCTGCTTGCCAGTGGAGGAGACGGAGGTTCGATTCCCAGCCCAGGAAGATCCCACACGCCCTGGAGCCGCAACAGAGGAGGCTGTGCTCCACCCGAGAGGCCGCCCGTGTGCCCGAGAGCAGCCCCGCCCGCCGCGGCGAGAGGGCGACCCGCGCCCCAGTGGAGGCCAGCGCAGCCGGGAGCAGACGCGCGCGCAGAGACCCGCCCTTCTGCCTCTGCTGCCGCCGAGGAGCCGGTGAGAAAGCTTATGGCAAAGGGGTGGCAAGAAAAGAAGCCGGTCCTGAGGTGCGCTCTGGACCAGGCCCGTCCTGCAGAGATGCCGGTCACGGACACCACCAAACGCGAGCCGTTTCTTCAGGAGAGGCTCAGGGTGAGTGGGAATGGCTGCCATCTGGGCAGCGGTGTCCAACAGTCAGAAAGAAGCAAAAGCAAGATCGCTGTAACTTCTGGGGTCCTTTTTCAAAAGATATTTGAAATATCTTGCAAAAAAAAAACATGTGCGTGTGCGCACCCGTGTGTGTGTGCGTGCATGTGTGCATGTGCGTGTGTGCGTGTGTGCGTGCGTGCGTGCATGTGCATGTGTGCGCGTGTGCATGTGCGTGTGTGTGCGTGCACGTGCGTGCACGTGCGTGCATGTGCGTGTGTGTGTGGGCGTGTGCGCGTGCACATGTGTGTGTGTGTGTGTGTGTGTGTGTGTGTGTGCTGGAAATGAGTGAAGGATGAAACATTAGGGGATGCTGTCATTAAGATTATTTCAATTCTTACATGAGAATATTGAACTAGGAACTGGGTGACATTTTTACATAGGTGACTGAATTTAATTATTAAATAGTCTTGTATTATCATTCAGTGTATTTTATGAGAGCCTACTACTTACCAAGCATTCAGCATCCAATAGGGATTTATTATTTTAGGGTTATGCTGCTGCTGCTGAGTCGCTTCAGTCGTGTCTGACTCTGTGCAACCCCATAGACGGCAGCCCACCAGGCTCCCCGTCCCTAAGATTATTTCAGTTCTTACATGAGAATATTGAACTAGGAACTGGGTGACATTTTTACATAGGTGACTGAATTTAATTATTAAATAGTCTTGTATTATCATTCAGTGTATTTTATGAGAGCCTACTACTTACCAAGCATTCAGCATCCAATAGGGATTTATTATTTTAGGGTTATGCTGCTGCTGCTGAGTCGCTTCAGTCGTGTCTGACTCTGTGCAACCCCATAGACGGCAGCCCACCAGGCTCCCCGTCCCTAGGACTCTAGGTAAAGGCGAAAGAGAACACGATAGGTTCTAGTTAAAGATTTTAGCTATTTAAGATAAAGGGGGGAAAACAGCGAGGCTTTTTAAAAATTTATTTTTAATTGAAGGATAATTACAATGCTGTGTTGGTTTCTGCCATACACCAACATGGATAGGTCATAGGTGTACACATGTCCCCTCGCCCTCCCACCTTCCACCCCGTCCCCCTCTGCTTATTTTAAACCACAGGATTCCATCAGTGTGTTGACTGAGGTGGCTCTTCTACCTGTCAATAAGTTTTGGGAATATCTTGTGATCATGTAGGCTATCCCTTGATGGATTGTGTGCCTGATCACTCCTTAACTATATCGTGCAAATAAAAACTGTAAGAATTCAACTTCTCGTATTTCACGTGAGACTTTGCTTTGCACTGTGTGGTCCCCCTGACACATGCAGCGTGCACGGCCAGGGTAAGCAGACACACTCCAGGGCAGGACGTGAGCCGCAGCCATCACTCTCCGCTTCCGAGTCCTGTCGCGTCCACAGCAGAGAAAGCAGCTCTCATCTGCCCTTTCCCTGAGAGACCTGGACAACTGGGCCCCATTGCTGCAGTCTCTATCCAAGGGCAGTTCCCACCACAGTCTTTCAAGGAGGGATAAGGGAAATAACAGAAAAAAGAAAACTTCTGGGATATGGCTGACTTTCTGAAGGCCCAGCACCTTCCAACACCAACAAGCCAGAAGGTTAAAAGGGAAACTGTGGAAGTACCAATCTAGTATAAAAGTACTTTGACTCATTTCAGAAAGGTTTTCAACAATACAATTGACACAGCAAAAGATCATCTGATTATTTAGCTATTTCTCCAAAGAATATGGACAAATGGCTAAGAAGCCCATGAGAAGATGCTCAGTACAATTAGGGGAATGCAAGGTAAAACCACAGTGAGAGCTCACTCCACAGCCACCAGGTGACCAAAGCCAAACACAGAAGACAGGAGTTGAGGTGGGCTGTGGTGAGGGGATGTGAAATTGTGCAGCCAACCTAGGAAACAGTCTGGCCTCTAAAGTTAAGCACAGATATACCGTATCACTTAACGATTCCACTCTTTGGTATATCCCCAAGAGAATTAAAGACGCATGTCCACACAAAAAATTGTACAAGAATGTTCCATCAACTGATGAACAAATGAACAAAATAGGACACAACCATACTATGGAATATTATGCAGCCATAAAAAGGAATAAGGGAGTTCCTGGAGGCTCAGACAGTGAAGAATTTGCCTGCAATGCAGGAGACCTGGGAATAAAGCTCTATACACGCTGCACTGCAGATAAGCACTGAGACACTCTGCTCAGTGAGAGAGGCCCGGTACAAATGGCCACAGGGTGCATGGTTCCACTTCTGTGGAACGTGCCGAACGGCCAGTCTGCAGAGACACAAGGGGGTGCCGAGGGCTGGGGGGAGAACTGGGAGCCACAGCTGCATGTGGCCCTTTGGGTTGGGATGACCCAAGTTTCCTAAAATTGGATTTGGGGATGACTGCGCGATGTAGAATATAACAAAACCGCTGAGAACAGAGCTTGAAACGGTGAATTTTACGTTATGCAAATATGTTTCAATAAGGCTGCTATTTTTTTTAAAGAGGGCCAGGAAGATCCCTTGGAAGAGGGCAGGGCAACCCACTCCAGTATTCTTTTCTTGCCTGGAGAATCCTCGTGGACAGAAGAGCCTGGCTGGCCGTAGTCCATATGGTCACACAGAGTCAGACATGACTGAAGCAACTTAACATGCACACAAGGCTATAATTTTTTTTTAAGTTATATAATTAATTCTAAATAAAGTAGAATTGTCAATGAATTTAAATACTTCATTTCCCAAGTGTTCTAGAAAACTGACACTTTACCGTCTTTACCTAAGAAAAGTGTTTGTTTCCAATATGTATTTTTGATCCCATGGGAACTGAAGCTGAAGTTCAGCAAGGCCACCTCCTGGACCCAAAGATGAAGTGGAGGGGAGGACTCAGAACACAGAGGAGGAGAAGAGGACACGTCAGAAGCAGCGGTGGGCAAACGGCAAGGCCGCCACTGCCTCCTGGGGCAGCCCCCGTCCTCAGGGTCGCTGCCTCCCACCCTGGCCAGGCCTCCTCACCTTATCACGCAGGGACAGCCACATGCGTGTGAGTCAGCATCCCAACTGTGTGTGTCCACAGGATGTCTGAGCAGATGATGGAGCAAAACTATTTTCTGTGCTTCCAGGGCTGATAGCTGAAAACAAATTATGCAGAGTAATACTGGGAGCTAAAGGCTTTTGAACTGGACTTTTCTCTTTAGTTAGGAACACATACTCTGTTACCATATTTTGTGTTGTTGTGGATTTGTTTATAATTTTCAGATGCATTTGTATAATTTGCCTTAAAGGTCTGTGATTATTACTTTAACAAATATCTAAATAAATCAGATTAAATCTACTCAATGTGATGAAATTATACCCAGATCCTAAGATACAGAACCTAAGAAGTAGGAGGGATCAGCAGGTCTCGGTTAGAGGCCTGTGCATGTGCGTGCCAGGGCCTGGGACAGGCCTGAGGCTCCAGACGAGAAGGTGGACGCGGCTGCTTCACAGAGCTGGACCCTTGTGAGCACCATGGTACATGACGCTTAGCTGTGTTTAGCTCATACTGCAGGTTTAGGTTGAATTCTCCCCTGAAATAAAAGAGGAGAACTAGGAGCTCACATCGCCCTTTCCTGCACGAACCCCTGATGACCCACGGCCCGTCTCGTCTCAGGCTTCCAGGTCCATGTGGAGTCACCCAGGTTCTTCCCTGCTCCCAGCACGCAGGTCCTTCAATGACGGTGTTTAAAATCATAGGCCTGGAGTCAGACAGACCTAGATGTGAGTTTTGACCCTTCAGAGGATTCTCTGAGTGACTGTGAGATTACTCCACCTCTCTGAACCCCCGTCGGCAGAGAGCTGGTGCCAGAACCTGGCCCAAGACTGATTTGGCCTTCATTATGTTAGAGAATCCTCAGAACCCCTGCAAGCTGTCCACACCCCTTCCCTGTCCAGAAGCCTCACACCGGGCATAGTACTGCGTCAAGAATCTTGGGCTCAGTGCCCGATTGCTAGGAAAAGCCCTCCAGCAGCGATCCAACGCCTGGTTTACGAGCCATCACACCCGCACCTCCTTTACAACAGTGGCTGCTTAGGGTCGACATCTGCCCTTCCCAACTGCAGCCAGCGTTTGTCTTGCCTTTGTCCCCACCCTGCTGACCACTTTACTCCCAGAGGTGAGTTTTAGTAGCTGTCTCTGCAGCTTCACCCTGAAAAGTCCCAATGCAGTGAATTTTCTCAATACGTTTCTGATGTTTGGGGCTCCTTGGTGCTCAACTCCAAAATGCAAAAGAAGCTTGGTTGCACACAAAGGGAAAAAAAGATTTGTTGTACATGATAAAGTTGTCCAAAATGTCTTCTTTCTAGCAGAAGAAAAATAAACCAAACTTGTCTGTTGAGCTTTTGAAACAATTACTCAACTACCTGTATTCAGTAATGTACTGTGTGCTCAGCTGTGTCAGACTCTGTGCGACCCCATGGACTGTAGCCCACCAGGTTCCTCTGTCCGTAGAATTCCCCAGGCAAGAATACTGAGTGGGTTGCCATGTCCTCCTCCCGGAGATCTTCCCTACCCAGGGATCCACCCAGTGTCTCCTGCATTAACCCAGAAGCAGGCTGGGGAAACCACAAAACAAACTGACCCTGGAAACAATGGCCGAAACGGGCAGGGCCTCCATGATCCTCAGGGTCCGGCCTCTCCAGGCCCTTCGCCTGACCTGGCCCGGGTCCGGTTCAAGGCATCCGCAGAACTGACCGGCCGGCAGCCTCTGCAGGGCCTGGAGGAGCCGGTGGAGGCGCGCCCTCTGGTGTTGGCCCCTGGGGCCGCAGCCCAGCTCAGAGGCTGTCGTGCGGGCGGGACCACAGAGTCCCCAGCTGCCCTGACACCAGGCTCTGTCCCTGCCATTTGATGAGAAAGGTCAGGAGCCCACAACTCCAGCTCGCCTAATTAGCACTCTTTCTCTCAGGTTGTTTCCAACATCTTCATCAAATTGTAAATTGTGGCAAAGTAATCAATTGTTCTCAACAAATATGTACTAGTGCAGTTCAGTTCAGTTGCTCGGTCATGTCCTACTCTTTGTGACCCCAGGAATCGAAGCTCGCCAGGCCTCCCTGTCCATCACCAGCTCCCAGAGTTCACTCAGACTCACGTCCATCGGGTCAGTGATGCCATCTAGCCATCTCATCCTCTGCCGTCCTCTTCTCCTCCTGCCCCCCATCCCTCCCAGCATCAAAGTCTTTTCCAATGAGCCAACTCTTCGCATGAGGTGGCCAAAGTACTAGAGTTTCAGCTTTAGCATCATTCCTTCCAAAAAACACCCAGGACTGATCTCCTTTAGAATGGACTGGTTGGATCTCCTTGCAGTCCAAGGGACTCTAAAGTCTTCTCCAATACCACACTTCAAAAGCATCAATTCTTTGGCATTCAGCCTTCTTCACAGTCCAACTCTCACATCCATACATGATTACTGGAAAAACCATAGTCTTGACTAGATGGACTTTTGTTGACAAAGTACTGTCTCTGCTTTTTGATATGCTAGCTAGGTTGGTCATGACTTTTCTTCCAAGGAGTAAGCGTCTTTTAATTTCATGGCTGCAGTCACCATCTTCAGTGATCTTGGAGCCCCCCAAAATAAAGTCTGACACTGTTTCCACTGTTTCCCTGTCTATTTCACATGAAGTGATAGGACCAGATGCCATGGTCTTCGTTTTCTGAATGTTGAGCTTTAAGCCAACTTTTTCACTCTCCTCTTTCACCTTCATCAAGAGGCTTTTTAGTTCCTCTTCACTTTCTGCCATAAGGGTGGTGTCACCTGCATATCTGAGGTTATTGATATTTCTCCCAGCAATCTTGATTCCTCCTTGTGCTTCTTCCAGCCCAGCGTTTCTCATGATGTACTCTGCATAGAAGTTAAATAAGCAGGGAGACAATATACAGCTTTGATGTACTCCTTTTCCTATTTGGAACCAGTCTGTTGCTCCATATCCAGTTCTAACTTGCTTCCTGACCTGCATACAGGTTTCTCGAGAGGCAGGTCAGGTGGTCTGGTATTCCCATCTCTTTCAGAATTTTCCACAGTTTATTGTGTACCACACAGTCAAAGGCTTTGGCATAGTCCATAAAGCAGAAATAGATGTTTTTCTGGAACTTTCTTGCTTTTTCGATGATCCAGCGGATGTTGGCAATTTGATCTCTAGTTCCTCTGCCTTTTCTAAAACCAGTTTGAACATCTAGAAGTTCACGTCACCCAAAATACCCAGGCCTGATCAAGAAGAGCGAGTGAGTCCAATCACCCCCGGTGCTTCCCTGGTGGCTCCGGGAAGAATCTGCCTGCAATTCAAGAGACCTGGCTTTGATCCCTGGGTCAGGAAGATTCCCCTAGAGACGGAAATGGCTACTTACTCTAGTATTCTTGCCAGGAAATCACATGTACACAGGAGCCTGGCTGGCTACAGTCCATGGGGTCGCAAGAATCAGACACGACTGAGCAGCTAAACCACCGCCGCCACCACCTGCTCCCCGTGCTCAGATCTCAGCCTGATCTTATGCGCTGTTTTATAACAAGTCTCCAAGTCATGAAACCCAATTTGGGAAGATAATAGTTTCCCCAAGAACTTTAAGAGAGTCATGAGTAGAAGCAGCAGGGGTAAGACCTGCCTTCAAAGATCTGTGTCCATCAGGGCAGTAACCTGTGGGGCCGTGGCTGGGGGACAAACCAGGGACACAAGCACCGGTTTCCAAGTGGGTATTAGTTGCAACCTTTGGAGCCTGTCTGTAGTGAGCACAGTGGGACATGGAGAAGGCTCTGTGAGACAGATCTGATGTTTAGACAGAGGTTGGTTCCAAATCTGTATAACTGTCGTTGTAAAATGACAACAGAATGTCTGAAAATCACTATCTTCTTAAGAATTATGCTTCCCTACTGGCTCAGAGGTTAAAGCGTCTGCCTGCAATGCAGGAGACCTAGGTTTGATCCCTGGGTCGGGAAGATCCCCTGGAGAAGGAAATGGCAACCCACTCCAGTATTCTTGCCTGGAGAATCCCATGGACGGAGGAGCCTGGTGGGCTACAGTCCACGGGTCGCACAGAGTCAGACACGACTGAGTGACTTCACTTTCACTTTCTTTTGACTTTTCAGCTTTAGCCGATTAGAGTCTTTCATTGCTGTTGCTCAGTCGCTCAGTCGTGTCTGACTGTCTGCGACCCCGTGGACGGCAGCATCCCAGGCCCCACGGTCCTTCACCAGCTCCCGGAGCTTGCACAACTCATGTCCATCGAGTCAGTGATGCCCTCCAACCATCTCGTCCTCTGTCATCCCCCTCTCCTCCTGCTTTCAATATTTCCCAGCATCAGGGTCTTTTCCAATGACTCAGTTCTTCACATCAGGGGTCCAAGGTATTGCATCAGTCCTTCCAACGAATATTCAGGACTGATTTCCTTTCGGATGGACTGGTTGGATCTCTTTGCAGTCCAAGGGACTCTCAAGAGTCTTCTCCAACACCACACTTCAAAAGC
Organism: Madoqua kirkii; assembly: GCA_006408675.1. NCBI lineage: Eukaryota > Metazoa > Chordata > Mammalia > Artiodactyla > Bovidae > Madoqua > Madoqua kirkii. The sequence goes on from SJYC01150367.1 coordinate 59,952, forward strand.
ATCAGTTCTTCGGCATTCAGCTGTCTTTATAATCCAACTCTCACATCCATACATGATTACTGGAAAAACCATAGCTTTGACTAGATGGACCTTTGTTAGCAAAGTGACGTCTCTGCTTTTTAATATGCTGTCTAGGTTGGTCATAGCTTTTCTTCCAAGGAGCAAGCATGTTTTAATTTTATGGCTGCAGACACCATCTGCAGTGATCTTGGAGCCCCCCCAAAATAAAGTCTGTCACTGTTTCCATTGTTTCTCTATCTGTTTGCCATGAAGTGATGGGACCTGATGCCATGACCTTAGTTTTCTGAATGTTGAGCTTTAAGCCAGCTTTTTCACTCTCCTCTTTCACTTTCACCAAGAGGCTCTTTAGTTCCTCTTTGCTTTCTGCCATAAAGGTGGAGTCATCTGCATACCTGAGGTTATTGATGTTTCTCCCAGCAATCTTGATTCCAGCTTGTGCTTCATCCAGCCTAGTATTTTGCATGATGTACTCTGGATAGAAGTTAAATAAGCAGGGTGACAATATACAGCCTTGATGTACTCCTCTCCTGATTTGGAACCAGTCCAGCGCTTCTTAAATCACCCTCCTGCCATGGCCTGATCACAGTAGTCCTCTCTCCAGTGAGCAGGATGTCTCTCTTTTGTTTCTGAGCAATTTAATTTCTTAAGAAGCCCCTTGGCATGCTCAGTGTTCTGGTCAGACTGAAAATCTGCGCCTTGTTTTCCTGATTGTGTTTCACAGACTATTTTAGGAGGGACTCATCAGGAGAAATATCAATAACCTCAGATATGCAGATGACACCACCCTTATGGCAGAAAATGAAGAGGAACTAAAAAGCCTCTTGATGAAAGTAAAAGAGGAGAGTGAAAAAGTTGGCTTAAAGCTCAACATTCAGAAAATGAAGATTATGGCATTGGGTCTCATCACTTCATGGGAAATAGATGGAGAAACAGTGGAAACAGTGTCAGACTTTATTTTGAGGGGCTCCAAGATCACTGCAGATGGTGATTGCAGTCATGAAATTAAAAGACGCTTACTCCTTGGAAGAAAAGTTATGACCAACCTAGACAGCATATTCAAAAACAGAGACATTACTTTGCCAACTAAGGTCCGTCTAGTCAAGGCTATGGTTTTTCCAGTAGTCATGTATGGATGTGAGAGTTGGACTGTGAAGAAGGCTGAATGCCAAAGAATTGATGCTTTTGAAGTGTGATTTTGGAGAAGACTCTTGAGAGTCCCTTGGACTGCAAGGAGATCCAACCAGTCCATTCTGAGGAAGATCAGCCCTGGGATTTCTTTGAAAGGAATGATGCGAAAGCTGAAACTCCAGTACTTTGGCCACCTCATGAGAAGAGCTGACTCATTGGAAAAGACTCTGATGCTGGAAGGGATTGGGGGCAAGAGGAGAAGGGGATGACAAAGGATGAGATGGCTGGATGGCATCACTGACTTGATGGATGTGAGTCTGAGTGAACTCTGGGAGTTGGTGATGGACAGGGAGGCCTGGTGTGCTGCAACTCATGGGGTCGCAAAGAGTCGGACACGACTGAGTGACTGAACTGAACTGAACATCAGAGAAACAGCAAAACAGAGCCTTGTGTGTGTGCAATTTTACAAAACTTAGTTCTGCATAAGAATATCAGTGAGCAGCTGTTTCCCAGTATCTTGCTGACTTCAGACAAGTTCACATGCCAGGAATCCCTTGACTAGGGGTTTGGAGCCCTTGTAGGAAGTTGTATTGTTTACTAATGTAATTCATGAAGTGACTGATGGTATCAGGGTCCTGTTCTCTTTCCATGTGTGATTCTTCATTTTCCCACTTCGAAGGCAGTGAAAGTGAGTCCTGCAGAAACAGCAGGCAGTCTGAGGGACTACCCCTCAGACCCCTGAGCTATTGCCTCTGATTGGAGCTTTTCTGTCACAGGCCTGAGGTGGCGAGTCGGGGGACAGTCGTGTGCACCTCGTTGTAGTGAGGTTGCTGCTGCTGGAAATGGCGTGACCGCTGGCTGTGCTTTCCCTCCACACACCTGGTTAGAGCCTGAGGACCAGGGCAGCAGTCCCAAGGTCTGCGAAGATGACAGGCAGGGAAAGCCAATCCAAGTCCAGACCAAGCTGCTGCTCCAGAAAGAAAAGAGTGCTGCTCTTCCCCAGGGAGAAGCCCAGGGCAGGCACCCTGGCCGCTGCAGCTGGCTGGGCCTTGGTATCAAGGCCCCTTAAAGGCACAGGGCTGGCCGCCTGGCTACTGAGCAATGGCTACCTCGTCTGAGGCGAGAGAGGCCCTGCCACCTTCTCAAGGCCGTCATGGCCCGGAAGGAGGAGGAGAAGCGGAAGGGGAGAGGAGTGGGATGGCGCCGGCTGACTGAGGAGTTTTCTCTTTGGCCAGGCTGAGACTGGCCGGGAGCTGCTGGGCAAACATAGTCCTGAGGGAGGTGTGTTGAAACGTCAGTCGCTCCGTCGGGACTCTACCCCTGCTGTGGAAGGAGGTGACCCTGCCGCAGCCCAGGGGGAGGTGAGGTGCGTGCCTGCCCCACAAGCATGCACGCGTGCTCAGGCATGCTGGCTCCAGGGACTGCAGCCTGCCAGGCTCCTCTGTCCATGGAATTCCCTAGGCAAGAGCACTGGAGTGGGTTGCCATTTCCTCCTCCAGGGGAGCTTCCTGACCCAGGGATTGAACCCGGGTCTCCTGCATTGGCAGGCGAATTCTTTACCACTGAGCCACCAGGGGAGGGTGCTTTGAAAGTTGGGAAATCTCATCTGGATACTGGTTGTTGCTTCAGGATTCTTGTGACTTTGACATTAAACTTTCTCAATGTTTAGATTCATAACGTAGTCGAATGCTACCTGATCATCTTGATCGTGTGCAGTGGAGACGGTTCCGGGACTGCCATCAACAGCAAGAAAGAATGTACTGGAAAAAAGAGATAGATTGTGTATGAGATTATGTATTTCAAGAGTATGTGTTTACTTTATTAAATCATTTTGCAGTGAAGCTTTTAATGCCTGAAGACATTTGGAGAGTCTGGCCTCCTGGAATGAATTAAAAGATGTGTAATCTTCAAACTACTGCTCTATGGCCCTCATCTCACACACTAGCAAAGCAACGCTCAAAATTCTCAAAGCCAGGCTTCAACAAGACATGAACAGAGAACTTCCAGATGTTCAAGCTGGATTTAGAAAATGCAGAGGAACCAGAGATCAAATTGCCAGCATGTGTTGGATCATAGAAAAGGCAAGAAAATCCCAGGAAAACATCTGCTTCATTGACTATGCTAAAGCCTTTGACTGTGTGAATCACACCAAACTGTGGAAAATTCTTCAAGAGATGGGAATACCAGACCACCTGACCTGCCTCCTGAGAAATCTGTATATAGGTCAAGAAGCGACAGTTAGAACTGGACATGGAACCATGAACTGGTTCCAAATTGGGAAAGGAGTATATCAGGCTGTTTATTTAACTTATATGCAGAGTATATCACACACAGTGATGGGCTGGATGAAGCACAAGCTGGAATCAAGAAAGCTGGGAGAAACATCAATAACCTCAGGTATGCATATGACGCCACCCTTATGGCAGAAAGCAAAGAGGAACTAAAGAGCCTCTTGATGAAAGTGAAAGAGGAGAGTGAAAAAGCTGGCTTAAAGCTCAATGTTCAGAAAATGAAGATCATGGCATCGGGTCCCTTACTTCATGGCAAACAGATGGAGAACAATGGAAACAGTGACAGACTTTATTTTCTTGGGCTCCAAAATCACTGTAAATGGTGACTACAGCCATAAAATTAAAACATGCTTGCTCCTTGGAAGAAAAGCTATGACCAACCTAGACAGCATATTAAAAAGAAGAGACGTCACTTTGCTAACAAAGGTCCATCTAGTCAAAGCTATGATTTTTCCAGTAATCATGTATGGATGTGAGAGTTGGACTATAAAGAAAGCTGAGTGCCGAAGAATTGATGCTTTTGAAGTGTGGTGTTGGAGAAGACTCTTGAGAGTCCCTTGGACTGCAAGGAGATCCAACCAGTGCATCCGAAAGGAAATCAATCTTGAATATTCATTGGAAGGACTGATGCTGAAGTTGAAGCTTGAAGATGGTGCCCCCTGACGTGAAGAACTGAGTCATTGGAAAAGACCCTGATGCTGGGAAAGATTGAAGGCGGGAGGAGAAGGGGACAACAGAGGATGAGATGGTTGGATGGCATCACCGACTCGATGGACATAAGTTTGTGCAAACTCCGCGAGTTGGTGAAGGACAGAGAAGCCTGGGATGCTGCAGTCCATGGGGTCTCAAAGAGTCAGACATGACTGATCTGAACTGAATCTTCAAACACATCTAGGAAGTGTCAGAATAATTTATTGCTGAGGCCTTTAATCCAAACTGAATTCACTCTTTTGTCATTTTAAAAGTGGGTTTGAAGGAAGGAAAATTTCAGATTACATTTGTGATTTTACTAAATATTCATCTCAAATATATGACTTTAGCACTAATATATGTTAATTTAAAAATATACAGTTAAGACTCTAAACATGAAATTGGGTATGACAAGTCACCTGGCCAGTCTTACCACAACAGAGAAGTTCCAGGCCTACCTGAGATTCCAGAAACTGTCTGGCATCCTGGTTAGCCATTCCATGGAGCTGAGCGGGCCAGAAGGTAAACAAGAGTTGTCTTGGTGCAGAGACCTCAAGTGGAGTAGACCAAACCATCTGGCCTTGAGATGGGCTCAGAAATGGCTGATTTTCAACCTGCTGGCTGGTGTCTCTCAGGCTTCTTAGCAACACTTACACTACAACTATTGCCACTAGCAATGAATGGCATTAATGACATAATCTAATGTGAGGGAATGTATCCTGGTATTCATGTTAATACAATTTTGCTCCTTTCAGAAGACATTGCACATTGCCAATGTCCTAAGTTGTCTTCCTATGGATAGTTTACGGATCTTTCCACCCGTTGTTCAGTTAGTTTTCTATTTTACCCAAATGGTCACATATGATCAGCACTTCTGTATCCCTTGCTTCTTCCCCCTTCATGTATCTTGGAGGTTGTTCCATATCCACACATAGAATTACTTGTTCCTGTAAATAGCTGCATGGTATTTCCCTATGTGAGAATGGTGTGACTTTTTTTATCCGTTTCCAACCTGATGGATTATTAAACTGTCCCTAACTTTTTGCTTTACAGACAATGTTGTAATGACTATCCCCATGCAACAGGTCACTGTGTACACATGCAAAATGTGTCTCTAAAAGGTGTCTTCCAGAATTGGAAGTGTTAGGGCTGAGTGTGTACATTCTTAGTTTTGGAAGACATGCCAACTTGTTCACCATAGAGCATGTATCAGCATCACTCACAAAACAGTGTATGAAGAGGTCTCTTTCCCCTACTTTTGCCAACAAAGTGTCACCAAACTTTTTGATCTTTGCTAATGAGTGAACTCCAGGAGATGGTGATGAACAGGGAGGCCTGGCGTGCTGCGATTCATAGGGTCACAAAGAGTCGGACACGACTGAGCGACTGAACTGAACTGAACTGAATGTATGAAAAGTGATATCCCACTATTTTAGTTTTCTTATTATGAGTGAAGTTGAGCTTTCTTTCATATGTTTAGAATCCACTTGCATTTCTTATCCAACTGCATTTTCATATCATTTACCCATTTTGCCGCCTCTTGAGCCATTGGTCCCTTTGTATCGGCTTATTACGTCTAAAGGAAATTAGCATCTTATGGTGGATTTAAATTTCTCCGTAGCTTGTCTTTTGACTTCGTGTGCTGTTTGTCTCCAGTTCTTTTTTGCTGGGGGGGGGGGGGGGGGGTGGAGACTCTCCTGTGCACTGAAGGATGCTGAGTGGTAACCCTGCTCTGCCCACTACATAAGCACTCCTTTTGTGACAACCAAAAGTCTCCAGACATTGCCAAATATTCCCTGAGGGGATCAAAATCACTCTCAGTTGAGAACCACCAATTT
>SJYC01150368.1:0-36575 GCA_006408675.1 Madoqua kirkii
GGGGGGGGGGGGGGGGTTATGCTAATGAGAACGCATTGCCTTTATTTTAAAAGTTGAACTTCATTATGGGGAAGAAAGGTTCAGCTTACATCACCTCCATTCCAGCTGCTCACATGTCACTTGATTTCTGACTATGTTAGTACTAACCATTCCCTATTAGTCCCTCTCCCTCCTGAGTGCGTCTTTGCACTTTGCACTTATATATGTGCTCATCTGTTTCCCTCTACTAGTCTGAACATTTTACACGCACAGACATTACTCTCAAGTAAGCACAGGACTCTCTCATCTTTGCACAGCTAACTGCTGGCACCATGCTATGCACAGTATGGAAAATGTATTTGTCAAGTAGTTTCTTTTTGCATTCAAATTGTCAAAGATGAGCTTTCAAAGGCAACTTTATTGAAATATCTTTCACATACCATAAAGTTGAAAGTGTAGAGGTTGTGGCTTTCAGTTTATTCACGGAGCTATGCAGCAACCACTACAATCCATTTTGGATCATTATCGTCACTCTAAAGAAATCCCATACCTTTTACAGGTCACGTGTCATCTGTCCAACCCCCATCCCTCACTCCAGCCTGACTCTCAATTCTCTCTACTGATTGGCCTCTTTTGGATATTTCATTTGAATGATGTTAAAGAAAAAAAAATTTCAAATTACATTCCTGAAGGCACTGTAAGGTTTTATTCAAAGGTGAGAAACCGTCAACACGGGTACAAGGACCTCTGCGATGGGAATTTGCAGCGAGGGAGAAACGGGCTAACGCTGGAGGCAGCACACGCGACCGAGAAGGCGGAGCTCTTGCGAGTCAACCGGAGAGAAAGGACTGGGAGGAGGCCTCGGACCTCGCGGGGCTCTCCCTGAAGGCAGGCCAGGGCGATCAGACATCACCTGGGAGGTTGCAATGGATAAGGAGGGTAAAGAGTGGGGGATCCCGGGTAAACGGACATCAGAATCCCTGCAACAACTGGACGATACAGAAAACAACGAAGCAGTCCGAAAGACAGCCCTGGCCACCGAAAGGGCAAGAGAACGACTCGGAACCCACGGCGCGACGCCCGTTTCCGGCGCCAGGAGGGACGCCTTTGCTCAGTGCTTCCGGGGCGGGGCCATCCGGGGGCGGAAGTTCCCGGGCTCCGCGCGCGGTCCAGTGGCGTTGCCGCGGGTGCCGGGCGCGGGCACCGGTCTGCCGGTTGGGCAGCGGGACGCGGCGAGCGCGCCGGGTCCGGCCCCGCAGCCATGAACCTGGAGCGGCTGCGGAAGCGTGTCCGGCAGTACCTGGACCAGGTGGGGCCGGCTGGGGACGCGGGCGGGACTCTGGAGACGCGGGTCCTGGCGGTGCGCGGCCCTGCGGCCCTGGGCTTTGGTTCGGGCCGGAGCCCTGGAGGGGGAGTTGGTCGGCCGGGGAGCGCTGGGCGCCGGGCGTCTCCCCGAGCCCGGCCCGGCCAGTTCAGCACACGCTTCGTACTGAGCGCAAGTCGAGGTGTGGCCTGTGAACTTCGCTAGTAAATAGAAAACGTTTAAAGCTTGGTCGTCCTTCTTATTTGGGCTAGTTTAAGTGAATAATGATAAAGACAAACTTCTGTGTCAAAATCAGTACTTTAAAAAGTTCGTGTTAACTACACCTCCGCTCCCTGCCCTTCGCTTGAATGAGCATCAGTGTTTAAGCAAAGACGTATTTCCAGACTAGTCTTTGTAAAATGTATGTGGTCCCAATAAATTGGAAAGCAAGAAGGGGAGAGAAAAGCGTGTTCAGTGTGAACTGTTAGGAGTTGAATGTGAAATATTGTTGCTGGTTGTTTGCAACGTTCAGAACGCTGTATCGGTTTGCCCTGAGTCACGTGAGTTAAATTCTTCCGGAGCACTTTCTGTTGGCTCTGGGTGAGGAAGGGGACAGGCCTGCTTTCAGCCTTCCAGGCACTAAGGTTGGGCCGATAGTGACCCTCCCAGAGCATCCCTCTTCCCACATTGATTGGCAGCAGAGTTCCTGGTTTGCATCTAGGAGGCCTGAGGCAGAGACTGAGAACCTTGCTAGTGATTGCTTTAATTAGCCACTTCCTTAAATACCTGCTGATGTACTTTTGCAGAGTATAAAGTTTTTAAAAATCTGCCTTCTTAAACTGTATGTCAACAGTCTTAGAATTATATTATATATTACATATATATATTTGTACCACTGAATTAAAACTCACCTGGAATAGAAGATAAAGAGATGATTGATACTACATGTTAAAAAAAAAATACTGTATTGAGATATTGGTTTGTTACATAGTGTAAAGCCTTCTAGTAATACTAGCTATCTGTGTAAAACTGTTGAAAGAACAGGGCAATTACTGCTTTTTCTTTTTATCATGCAGCAACAGTATCAGAGTGCTCTATTTTGGGCAGATAAAGTAGCTTCACTCTCTCATGGTAAGTGACAAATTCTATTTTTTCTGATTTCTCTGTCCTTAAAAGTACTTTCTACTTTACCTTGCACCTCTGACCGCTGATGTAATTTTCCCTGCAGAGGACCCCCAGGACATTTACTGGTTGGCTCAGTGTCTTTATCTGACAGCCCAGTATCACAGGGCGGCTCATGCACTTCGGTCTCGGAAACTGGACAAAGTAAGTGAGTGCAAAGGTGTTAAAAATGTTGTTAGGTTAGTATTTTAGGTATATGTTCTTTGTATGGGAAAGTACTTTGGAGAATATTTTAAAGGATTCAATTTCTCTTATGAAATGTGAAGAGAAATTTCTTGTGTATGTTTCTTTTTGGTCTCAGCATGAGGCATGCGGAAGCTTAGTTCCCTGAACAGGGATGGAACCCATGTCCCTTGCATTGGAATCGCCGGGAAAGTCAAAGAGAAATGTTCTTATTCCTAATCTCAGGTCACTTTGTTTTTCCCTCCTGCCACCCCCTACCCCCTATCTAGTCACTAAGTTTTGACAACACTGTTTTCTAAATAGCTCTGAAAGTATGGGCTGTTCCTTTCTGTCTGGTTATCACTGCACATCAGGCCTGTAATTTGTCTGCTTGTTGTTTTAGCCTCTCTCTTTTGCTCAGTAACATCTTTCCCACACCCCTTTCCTTGTCTCCAGTTCATCCTTTAAACTCTCACAGGGTGGTCTTCCTAAAACAGATCTGATTACATCGCTCACAGTACCACTCAGCGCTTTCTCAGTGCTTTCCCAGTACCTACAGGATTCCCTTGTGGCTCAACTGGTAAAGAATCCACCTGCAGTGCAGAAGACCTGAGTTCAATTCCTGGGTTGAGAAGATTCCCCTGGAGAAGGGAAAGGCTACCCACTCCAGTATTCTGGCCTAGAGGATTCCATGGACTGTATAGTCCATGGGGTCGCAAAGAGCTGGACACGACTGAGCGACTCTAACTCACGAAGTCAGATGCATTCATGGACCGCCGCCACCCCAGGTGTTCTGTGGTTCCCCTCCAGCTGTCACAGAGCCACGGCCACCGTCAGCACATGGAGTGTGTGTCCAGTCACGCTCACTGCTTGCTGCCCCTGAGATGTGTGACAGCTACTCAGACTCAGTGCTGGGGTGCTGACCAACTCCCAAGTTACAGGGGTCGCAAAGAGCTGGACAGACTGAGCGACTCTAACTCACGAAGTCAGATGCATTCATGGACCGCCGCCACCCCAGGTGTTCTGTGGTTCCCCTCCAGCTGTCACAGAGCCACGGCCACCGTCAGCACATGGAGTGTGTGTCCAGTCACGCTCACTGCTTGCTGCCCCTGAGATGTGTGACAGCTACTCAGACTCAGTGCTGGGGTGCTGACCAACTCCCAAGTTACCTTCTCCCCCGGAGGTGTTTCCTTATTCAACTGGCTAGTATTTTTTATGCTGTTCTTTCATAGCTTATGAAAGAGACTGTATGCTGTATTTATGTCTCCCCTGTTACAGCCTCCTTGAGGCAGGTCCGTATTCCGTTTTGAATCCTTGGTGCTTGGCAAACAGTAGGTTCATGATGAATGTGAGTTAAAAAGACTTTTTTTCTCTGTGAGAGTAAAAGGAATCATGAAAATAACTTTGATCTCTTTTTGTGTTAAAGTTTTCTTTTTGATGGAGGATGCATGTTATCTTGATCACTTTTTTGACAGATTAATTTCTTTTCTAGTTGTATGAAGCATGTCGCTACCTTGCAGCCAGATGCCATGTAAGTTTGCTCTCGTTATTTGGTAACGGTTTAACGCTGTGAATCTTTGTATCCCTCACATGAGTGTGAGAATTCAGTAAACCGATTCTCCATTGACTAAAAGCTGATGTGCATGAAGAATATTCTACTTTAAATTTAAGTAATGAGTGGGTACAATATTCATTACCTTTTAAAATCTACAGTGACTGTGTGTATCCAGTATCAGAAGTCATACGTGACAAAGGCTGTTCCTGTTTTCTACACAGTTTGCTGCAAAAGAATATCAGCAGGCTCTTGATATTCTTGACATGGAGGAGCCGATCAACAAACGGCTGTTTGAGAAATGTTTGAAGGATGAAAGTGGCTTGAAAGACCCCTCCAGTGACTGGGAAATGTCACAGTCCTCAGTAAGTAATACAGTAGGAAGCTTCAGTGACATCAGTAAGAATTGCCCACAGGAGAGGGCAAATATAATCACCTTCTTTTACTTTAGTATAATCGTCTTAAAATAGTTGGGTTGCCAACTTACTTGATTTTCCCAACCCGAAACATTTCTGAGCCATCAGTTAGAGATTGTAATTGTGTCCTCAGATGCTTGAATGTGAAATAGGCAGACTTAAGCTCTTTCTCCTCACCTTTGATGTTTTAAATTCCTTCCCCCTTTTCCCGTTTTAACTGTGTTTTGACAGTGTTTTGTAGGTCCCCTAAGAAACCTTGCTTACCTTAGATGTTTCTTTCTAGGAAGTGGTTTGATGTTACTATTTGTGTTATTTTCTGTATTTCAGTTTGTGTACTTCATACCTGCCTGAAATTGCAAATTCCTGCTGGCAGAGATTATATAATGTAATGTAATAGATAACATTCACAGCCAGATTGCTAATCTGGACTGTTACTCTTTCCTAAACAACTTTCTTGAAATGTAATTCACATAACATGCAGTTCATTCTTCAGAAGTGCATAGCACATTGGTTTTTAGTATATTTACTAAGCTGTACAATCCTTACCATAATAAATTTGAGAACTTAAAAAAAAAATTTCAGCAAGAGACCCTATATTACTTAGCTGTTAGCCACCAATTCCTTCATATCCCAGTTATCTCTTTGTAACATATCTATGCAGGAACTTGGTTACTCCGCTCTTCACCATATAATGGTGGGAATACTAAATATTCTTAGGTTTTTTTTTTGAAGAAACACATTGTTTTTTGTGTGAGGAAATGCTTTTATGAGCGAGTTGAGGATTATTACTTTTGGACCTCTTATACATTAACTGCTAAGCGATGCATGATTTATTTTTAATGCAGTATTTATTTTACTGAGTTTATATTTTTAGTGACTCACAGATACTGCATGGGTCTGAGATTCCCCCGTCAGGTCCTCTGCTATTTGGACTGATTTTGTGACGACCCTCCTGCATCCCATGACTGAGATTCCCCTGTCAGGTCCTCTGCTGCTTCGGACTGTGGTTTTGTGACGACCCTCCTGCATCCCGTGACCAGTTAGTGGCCTGTCTGCATGCGTGCATGCTCAGGCGCTCCACCGTGTCCTGCTGTTTTGTGACCCCATGGACTGTAGCCCGTCAGGCTTCTCTGTCCAGGGAATTTTCTAGGCATGATTCCTGGAGTGGGTTGCTGTTTCCTTCTCCGGGGGTTCTTTCCCACCCCGTCTCCTGCACTGGCAGGCAGCTGCTTTAAGCCACCTGAGAAGGCTAAGGGCATCTCTGGACAACCTTTAAGCTCACTTACTTGTTTTTTGAGGTTCAGAATCTGGAATATAAATCTGGTTTCTCCATCCTTTTGTTATTGGTAGTAGTGAGGTAGCTGCTTACCGTGTGCTGGCTCCGGATAACAATAAACATGTCTCTTATACACATCTAGATGTGTATAAGAGACAGCCCGTGGACTGTAGCCCGTCAGGCTTCTCTGCCAGGGAATTTTCTAGGCATGATTCCTGGAGTGGGTTGCTGTTTCCTTCTCCGGGGGTTCTTTCCCACCCCGTCTCCTGCACTGGCAGGCAGCTGCTTTAAGCCACCTGAGAAGGCTAAGGGCATCTCTGGACAACCTTTAAGCTCACTTACTTGTTTTTTGAGGTTCAGAATCTGGAATATAAATCTGGTTTCTCCATCCTTTTGTTATTGGTAGTAGTGAGGTAGCTGCTTACCGTGTGCTGGCTCCGGATGGTACCACCTCTGACCCTTAGAGTGCCTGTGAGTTAGATGAGGAGGGTGACTGAGGCGTGAGCAGCTGGAGCATGGTCCAGCGGCCCCTGGGAGCCTCACAGCTGGGACAGGAGCTCGCCTCTCTCTGGTTCCTGAAGCCAGGCCCTGGCCCTTTGCTGCATTGCTGCCGGTTTTCTATGCTTCCTAAGGGTCGTCCCTGAGACACACCTGTCAGACTGTCTTCACCTTTCCGTAGTGTGTGTGCTCTGTGTGCTGAGTTATTGCCCTCTCCGAGGCAGAGCGCGTATGAGCACAGGAGCAGTGGCGCGTGACCTAGCTGTAAAGGTTTGTTGGCGTGCGGGAGCCCAGGGAGGAAAGATGGCAGAAGTCTTACTCTGTTTTTATGTGTCTATTAATGTGCAGTGTGTCTGAAACTGAGATGGAGTGAATCTTTCTAGATATTAAAAGAAAAAGTCTTCGCCTTCAGACAGTATATGATTTTTGATCAAAATTACTTTCAGTAGTACTGATGTAGTATGTGACTTATTTTTCCAACAGATAAAGAGTTCCATTTGCCTTTTACGAGGAAAAATCTATGATGCTCTAGACAACCGCACCCTCGCTACCTATAGCTATAAAGAAGCTTTGAAGCTTGACGTGTATTGCTTTGAAGCATTTGATCTGTTAACGTCCCACCATATGTTGACAGCCCAAGAAGGTTTGGATACCCAGGTGTTTTTATGTTTAGCACAATTTTTTTTTCTGAAATTTATAGACTCAATAGTAGGCATGTACAGGTTTTAAGTAAGCCTATTCACTTCCTGCATGTCTTCAGACATGAAGAAAACTGCAGAACACGGTATTGTGAGATGCTTCTTGCAGTGAGTCTCTCGATGACTCGAGGTTGTGTAAGAATTCAGGATCTGATTCAGTGATTCCTAGCACGGCCGCACTTTGAACCCTGAGGAGTTTGACAAGTAATCAGTGTGCAGGTCCCAACTCCTGACCAGTCAAGTCACAATCTGTGGTGGGACCCTGGCATCAGACAGCTCTGAGGTGGCGCGCGGGCCGAGAGCCAGTGGCCGAGCGTGTGGCCAGGGATGCGAGGCGCCCGAAGGAGAGCGGCAGGGAGGGTGGGGATGTGTTAGCGGACTCAGACGCCTTGCGGCCTGATGAGTTCGCAGCCCGTGGTTTTGTCCCCTGGAGGACGACTTTTGGCAGTGCCTGGGGAGAGTCTGTCTCAGCTTGGGGGCAGGTCTGGTTGGGGGTTGGAGGTTGCCTGTGGAACCTAGTGGGTGGCAGGCAGAGGACAGCCAGCACGGCGGCGATGTCCCCACAAAGTCTGTCGTGCTGAGGCTGGGGTGGCGCTCGCGTCTGAGGAGACTCAAGTTGCCCGAAGGTCCGTGCAGTCTCGCACAGTTCTCATCGCCTGGCTCTCAGTTTCCTGTAGTACATTTGATCTTGTTATTTTCTTTTGAGTTCTGTATGCTTAGGCCAAGAATTATAGAATAATTTTTGTTGCTGATTTTTGTTACCATAATTACTGAGGACGTTCTTTCTCTTGTTAATGTTTTTTAGAAAAAGAACTTCTTGAATCACTACCTCTTAGCAAGCTCTGCACTGAAGAACAGGAATTGCTACGTTTTCTGTTTGAGAACAAGTTGAAAAAGGTAAGTTAAAATACCAAGTTAGTATTTGCTTTATAAGTATCGTATTTCTTTCTTTAAATTTGCTCTCTATTCTTTTATGGGTTAACAATTTAAACATTAATTTTTATTAGTTTAGCACATTTGCAGGAATACACATAGGATTTTTAAATGATATGATTCCTAACAAAGCTTTCAAAAATATGTCTTTCTCCCAGGAGCAACTCTCACTTTTAAAAGATGAAACTGTCAGATAATGGCATGATGTTGTGTCAGAATGAGGGTTTTTTCTTATGCTTCCTGTACTTCTACTTTGTAAAACACTTCCTACCATGGAATTCTGTGATAAAAGTGAGAAGAGAATCAGACTTGTGAAAGGAGTGTTGGCAACACTTGAGCCTGGGAGTGTGGAGAGTGTCGCACCTGTTGTGTGTTAGACATTAAAACTCTTGGGTCAGGTTGAATACTCCTTCAGTGCTTCCCGCTGACTCATGTCTGCGTTCCTCTTTTTCAGTATAATAAGCCTAGTGAGACTGTCATCCCTGAGTCTGTAGATGGTTTGCAGGAGAATCTGGATGTGGTCGTGTCTTTAGCTGAAAGACATTATTATAACTGTGATTTTAAAATGTGCTACAAGCTGACTTCTGTGTAAGTACATCCACTTACTTTTGTGCAGGAACATAGGGCATAGCCTGCTTTACATGAGCAGTGTGTGGAACATGCTTTCTGAATAATGTCAATTGATGGGTGAGCCTTTGCAGAGTACAGAGTGGGTATTGCCTCAGGAGAGCAGTCTACAGACAGAGGCCTGGGCACATTTGTTGCTTCCTGTCATTAACTCAGGAGTGTCTGTGTCCCTCCCCAGTGATAATTTGTAAGTCTGGGAATCCCATCCTGGCACATGTTTTATAAAGCCCATTCTTTGTTGTGGTGGAGACGCATAAAATCCCACGGGGACTGAGTGTTGGGCTCACTTGCCGAGCCTCCTCCCCACTGGCAGCTCTGTGTACATAGTGCACATCTGTCTCTGGGGTGCTTGAAATCCTTGAGTTCATGAAAATTTTAATTGACGAGGATTCATTTAATATTCCATGTTATTTTTTATCCTTCTAAATAATTAGACCACTTAAATTATATCTGTTAAAGTAAGTGTTTATAGTGATGTTTATATTTATTACTTCTGAATAATCAGGGTTTTAACTTTCATTTATAACCTAATCATTGTCTTAACTAGGAAAGTCTGAGGATACTGGAGTTAAGAAACTAAAAATGTGTTATAACCCACAGTATTGTGTGTAATGTGGAAATGACTGTTTAAAGAAACAGCTAATTGTAAGGAGTGCTGTCACAGGCTGGCTGTACCTACGTACGTAATGTGTGGCTTTGACTTGCAGAGTGATGGAAAAAGACCCTTTCCATGCGAATTGTTTGCCTGTACATATAGGAACGCTTGTAGAGCTGAATAAAGCAAACGGTAAGACTGTTTTAAAACTAAGAATTTTTATAACAGAAATATTCTGTAACTGGGAATTTTATCTCTCGAGTCCTGGGTAGTTGCCTTTGCAGGTGAGAGCTGGGGGAAAAAGCGCTTGTCAGACTGACCAGTGGCCTGTCTTGTCATTGCAGCAGGACACGCTTCCTTTATCCCTACTCTCTGCTTCCTTTTTTAAATGTAGTTTGTGTTCCAGGATGTCATAACTTTATAGTGTTGGGTGGAAGTTTGCCTTTTTCTTGTAAAATCCATAAAAGGCAAGAGTCAGTAACTTTAGAAATTGTAAAGAGGCAGAGTTTTAATGTTTTCCATAGTTTAACATTTCAGAAACATTTAGAGTTTGGACCATATCTGCCCTTAAATCTTCTAAACTGAATGGTCAGCTCTGTCAGGAGGGGTAGCTGGGCACCCGGCTCTAGGCCTGCTGCTCCAGGTGCCGTCCGCGGGCCTGCAGCGCCACGTCTCCTGCGTGTTTGCTGGGGGTGCAGGCTCTCCAGCCACCCTGGTCTTTGTGTCACTCGGGAGGAGCTCACCTTGCGGACGTGATATACTGGAGAGTCTGGTCAGCTAACCTGGTTGTGGGTGGTTGAGATGGTCTGTGACAGGCCCCTGGAGTGAGAGACGTGGGCCCTGAGGCAGGCGAGGCCCCCTGAGGAGAACTCTCGAGTCCTGGGTAGTTGCCTTTGCAGGTGAGAGCTGGGGGAAAAAGCGCTTGTCAGACTGACCAGTGGCCTGTCTTGTCATTGCAGCAGGACACGCTTCCTTTATCCCTACTCTCTGCTTCCTTTTTTAAATGTAGTTTGTGTTCCAGGATGTCATAACTTTATAGTGTTGGGTGGAAGTTTGCCTTTTTCTTGTAAAATCCATAAAAGGCAAGAGTCAGTAACTTTAGAAATTGTAAAGAGGCAGAGTTTTAATGTTTTCCATAGTTTAACATTTCAGAAACATTTAGAGTTTGGACCATATCTGCCCTTAAATCTTCTAAACTGAATGGTCAGCTCTGTCAGGAGGGGTAGCTGGGCACCCGGCTCTAGGCCTGCTGCTCCAGGTGCCGTCCGCGGGCCTGCAGCGCCACGTCTCCTGCGTGTTTGCTGGGGGTGCAGGCTCTCCAGCCACCCTGGTCTTTGTGTCACTCGGGAGGAGCTCACCTTGCGGACGTGATATACTGGAGAGTCTGGTCAGCTAACCTGGTTGTGGGTGGTTGAGATGGTCTGTGACAGGCCCCTGGAGTGAGAGACGTGGGCCCTGAGGCAGGCGAGGCCCCTGAGGAGGCAGGCGAGGCCCCCTGAGGAGGCAGGCGAGGCCCCCTGAGGAGGCAGCCCAAGCGCTGGCGTGCTGTCCTGTGCTGCTCGTTCCGGCCTCTGGCCCCGAGTGCTGCCCGCTCGCTCAGTGCCAGGTGTAGGGTGGGGGCAGATGGCAGCCGCAGTGGCTGCTGGTGGGGTTTCTGGGCTGCATCAGGCAGATGAATTTTGTGTCTAGAAGAAAGGAAAGTGCAAAAGCACTGCTGCGAGACCACAGCGCATGTGCTCGTGAAGACTTGTGACTGGGGGAAGCCCATACCTTAGAGTTCATTTGCTGTGAATAATTTTATTTTTTTCTTTTTCTCTAATGTAGAGCTTTTCTATCTTTCTCATAAATTGGTGGATTTGTATCCTAGCAATCCTGTAAGTAAATATAAACTTTTTTTCTTTATAGTATTTTTTTTCTTACCTAAACTTAAAGAAAATCCTTAACTAATGTTTAGACAGAGGCTAAATTTAAGTTGGTAATGATGTTTTAATCTAAGTTGTTGGAGCAGACTCCTTGAATGGTTATGATCATTAGAAGCAGTGCTCACTTTTTCAAATCATAAAAGTATTTTATTAGTATATAACTTAAAAATGTGTTTTATGATTATAAGAATAATATATGCTTATTATTTAAAATATTTAACATACAGAAAAATTAAAGACTAAAAGTGAAAGTCGTGAATCTCTCATAAGCAGTGCTAATACCTGCATGGTATTCTTCCTGCTGTGCGCACGATAACTTGCTGAATTATGCACTCAGTGAATCATTGTGTCTTCCAAATGGCCAAGGATCAGAACGAAAACATAGAAGTTGAAAATGGAATCAGAAACTGTGTACTTAAAGACAAAAGTCAGGAGTCAGGGTTTAAATCTCTGAGAAGAATCCGCACCCCATGATGGAAACCATTGATAAAGGGGAGAAGTCAGTGCAGGAGTTGGCTGATGAGGTGGAGTCTGTAGACCCAAGCTGGGGCCTCGGGCCTCAGATGCTGCAGGAACACGGTGGGAGGCACCCGGAGTAGCAGCTGTCGAGAGTCGGGCTCTCTTCACCCAGGACCTTCCGCAGGCAGCCTGTGCAGAGGAGGCTCTGTCATGAGCTGACTGTGTGGTGATCCCAGTGCAAGGTTGCGTGCCTTTGGTCATGGTGCCTCTTGAACTTTCTAGGTGTCTTGGTTTGCGGTGGGGTGCTATTATCTCATGGTTGGCCATAAAAATGAGCACGCCAGAAGATACCTCAGGTATGAAGTTGCTGTCTCCCTCCCCCTGTAGTGAACCCACAGGAAGTAGTTTCTTTGTCATCCGCTTTAATACAGTGACCTGTAGTACTTTAAAAGCAGTATGAAAGAAGGTGTTTTCTTCAGTTTATTCTGTTGTAGCCATTGTGTTTCCTGCTCTTTATAAGGTGCTGTGGGGGAGGGGAGATAAAAGTATTCAGTGGTATAGGCCTTATCTTCAAGGGGCTTATGATGTATTTAAATTTTTATTTATAAATGAGAATAAATATGAATAGGGAATAATATGAAATATTTTGGGAGTTTGATATTTACAGAGATAGTTTTAACCTCTTACTATGAGGACTTTTTTTTAATAACTGAAATTACATGAAACTCTGTGAGGTCAGGGTCACTAAATGTGACTGTAGAGCAGAATTCCTGGGGACTTGGCCTGGTGGCCCAGTGGTTAGGACTGTGCTTCCTCTACAAGGGCACAGGTTCAGTGCGTGGTGTGGGAACTAAGATCGCACGTGCCACGCCGTGCAGCCTAAATAAATAAGTAAAAAATACTTAGAATGCTTGGCAAAGTGAACAGGTTTACGTAAGGATCTGCTGTGGTATCAGCTTGAGGAGCTCCACGCAGCCCAGTCCAGCTGCCTAACCAGTGTTATTCAATTACTCTAGCACAGAAAAAGCTCTAGGGATACCTGTGGCTTCCTCCATGCGAACAGAATAGAAAACGGATCTGTGGTAAAGTTTATCAACTTTGGACCCAGCCTTGATTTCTAGACCCCATGCTGCCACTTACTAGCTATGATTCCTTGGGAGAGTTCATTCCTCTGATCCTCCCTCTCCTGTGAAATGGGGAGTGATGTATCTGTATGCCAGGATTGTTAAGAAGATGAGACGACAGGAGAGGATCCTGCACTAGGGGAAAATTAGGGAGGGCACTCTGACTGTTTGAGTGCTAAGCACTTTAGGAACATGTGCTTGTGGTTTTGGGAGCAGGATGACTCGTGTTACAGAAGTTCTCTTGGGCTGTGCTGCTTTGATTTACTGTGCTTATCCAGTGATGAATTCTGTGTGAAACAGGGACCATCTGGGTGAAAGAAATCTTAGAAAATAAAATGCTAAGAAAGTGGGAATCTCACTCTTTATATTTCTCATGTTTTGTGATATGCTGTCTTTATTCCTAATTGTGGGTCACCGAGTTGAAGACTGTGTAAAACTATGTAGTCCTGTCCATCGAACCAGCATGCATCTTCAAGTCATCTGTAAGGTGTCACGTAATCTTTCCAGCCTCGATATACTTACCCTTAAAACATAAATAACCCTGAAAGTTATCAGAGTTAGATGGTCCATACGAGGCATGAAGCAGGCCTTCGTTAAAAGGATCCCGCTGCCGCTGGTTATCTCTTCCACTTTGAAATGAAGCTCCTGGGTCAAGTAATGTTTGTAAAGTCTATGCAGAAAGCTGATGGGTTCCACTGTATACCTAGGAAGTTGTGGACCTCTCCTAAAATTACCTAAAATTTTGCTTGTATTATTAAGCATTTTATTTCAAGTGAATTAACACAGTGTTACATTAGTGTTTAATACATTGACAGCTCATTCATTGACATAATTTTGATGTCCTTGAAATAGTCAACTTACATAAAGTTAACCTGACAACTTTAAACTTTACACATGTGAATGACACTTCGACTTTCAGCAAAGCTACGACGCTGGAGAAGACCTACGGGCCGGCTTGGATCGCCTACGGGCATTCCTTCGCAGTAGCCCAGTGGTTAGGACTGTGCTTCCTCTATAAGGGCACAGGTTCAGTGCGTGGTGTGGGAACTAAGATCGCACGTGCCACGCCGTGCAGCCTAAATAAATAAGTAAAAAATACTTAGAATGCTTGGCAAAGTGAACAGGTTTACGTAAGGATCTGCTGTGGTATCAGCTTGAGGAGCTCCACGCAGCCCAGTCCAGCTGCCTAACCAGTGTTATTCAATTACTCTAGCACAGAAAAAGCTCTAGGGATACCTGTGGCTTCCTCCATGCGAACAGAATAGAAAACGGATCTGTGGTAAAGTTTATCAACTTTGGACCCAGCCTTGATTTCTAGACCCCATGCTGCCACTTACTAGCTATGATTCCTTGGGAGAGTTCATTCCTCTGATCCTCCCTCTCCTGTGAAATGGGGAGTGATGTATCTGTATGCCAGGATTGTTAAGAAGATGAGACGACAGGAGAGGATCCTGCACTAGGGGAAAATTAGGGAGGGCACTCTGACTGTTTGAGTGCTAAGCACTTTAGGAACATGTGCTTGTGGTTTTGGGAGCAGGATGACTCGTGTTACAGAAGTTCTCTTGGGCTGTGCTGCTTTGATTTACTGTGCTTATCCAGTGATGAATTCTGTGTGAAACAGGGACCATCTGGGTGAAAGAAATCTTAGAAAATAAAATGCTAAGAAAGTGGGAATCTCACTCTTTATATTTCTCATGTTTTGTGATATGCTGTCTTTATTCCTAATTGTGGGTCACCGAGTTGAAGACTGTGTAAAACTATGTAGTCCTGTCCATCGAACCAGCATGCATCTTCAAGTCATCTGTAAGGTGTCACGTAATCTTTCCACCTCGATATACTTACCCTTAAAACATAAATAACCCTGAAAGTTATCAGAGTTAGATGGTCCATACGAGGCATGAAGCAGGCCTTCGTTAAAAGGATCCCGCTGCCGCTGGTTATCTCTTCCACTTTGAAATGAAGCTCCTGGGTCAAGTAATGTTTGTAAAGTCTATGCAGAAAGCTGATGGGTTCCACTGTATACCTAGGAAGTTGTGGACCTCTCCTAAAATTACCTAAAATTTTGCTTGTATTATTAAGCATTTTATTTCAAGTGAATTAACACAGTGTTACATTAGTGTTTAATACATTGACAGCTCATTCATTGACATAATTTTGATGTCCTTGAAATAGTCAACTTACATAAAGTTAACCTGACAACTTTAAACTTTACACATGTGAATGACACTTCGACTTTCAGCAAAGCTACGACGCTGGAGAAGACCTACGGGCCGGCTTGGATCGCCTACGGGCATTCCTTCGCAGTCGAGAGTGAGCATGACCAGGCAATGGCCGCGTACTTCACTGCAGCGCAGCTGATGAAAGGGTGCGTGGGACAGGCTGATGCAGCAAGTGGGGTTTCGGCATCACCGTCTCCGCCACTGGGTTGCTAAAGTGTAGTGTATCTCGTTAGTAGCTTATGCTTGTGAAGTGGCTCGGCGGATGAAGCAAGAGAGCTGGCATGACTCTGCGTGACTGTCAGTTTATCCTGACCAGCACAGAGGGGCGCTCACACGCCCGCTGAGGGAGCGGAGGGGGCGGAGTGCTTCTCAGGTGCTGATGCAGCAGTGGCGGGCCCCTGAGCAGGGAGGCTGCTTGTGCCCTGCTTCTGTGCAGAAGGGGTTTGTGTGGCTTCTTTGATGATTCAGATTCAGGACTGAGCCTGCCAGTGCTGTGAGTGCAGGGCGTGGAGCGCTTCTTTCCCATAACAGCAGGTACCCTCTTCATATATCCCTTGGTTAGCCACAACAGGTGGGTCTTTCACACCCATGAAGTGGCATAAAGCATGTTTTCAAAACCGTCTCCGCCACTGGGTTGCTAAAGTGTAGTGTATCTCGTTAGTAGCTTATGCTTGTGAAGTGGCTCGGCGGATGAAGCAAGAGAGCTGGCGTGACTCTGCGTGACTGTCAGTTTATCCTGACCAGCACAGAGGGGCGCTCACACGCCCGCTGAGGGAGCGGAGGGGGCGGAGTGCTTCTCAGGTGCTGATGCAGCAGTGGCGGGCCCCTGAGCAGGGAGGCTGCTTGTGCCCTGCTTCTGTGCAGAAGGGGTTTGTGTGGCTTCTTTGATGATTCAGATTCAGGACTGAGCCTGCCAGTGCTGTGAGTGCAGGGCGTGGAGCGCTTCTTTCCCATAACAGCAGGTACCCTCTTCATATTTCCCTTGGTTAGCCACAACAGGTGGGTCTTTCACACCCATGAAGTGGCATAAAGCATGTTTTCAAACAGCAGCTGATTTCTCCAACTGTTCCTGTTGAGTTGTCTTTTCCCCTCCAATCCTGGCAGTTTTTACTACCTGCTTTGGGGTCTCTACTGTTAGATTCTTGATGGATTTAGCTTTTTATGTTTGTAAAAGATCCTTAGTTGTTTCTAGTAACAGATTTTGTCTGAGTTTGTTTTATCTAAGGGTTAGAGAGTGAAGTCGCTCAGTCATGTCCGACTCTTTGTGACCCCATGGACCGTAGCCTACCAGGCTTCTCCCTCCATAGGATTCTCCAGGCAAGAGTACTGGAGTGGGTTGCCATTTCCTTCTCCAGGGGATCTTCCCGACCCAGGGATTGAACCTGGGTCTCCAGCACTCCGGGCAGATGCTTTAACCTCTGAGCCACCAGGGAAGTATAGCCATTCCTGCTTATTTTGGTTGTTATCTGCATGGTGTATCTCTTTCAATCTTTTCAGTTTCAACTTGAGTCTTTTGAATCTAAAATGTGTCACTTGTAGACAACAAATAGTTGGAACATGGTTTTTTATTGATTCTGCCAATTTGTTGCCTTTTGTTGGTGTTCTATCCATTTGTGTATAATATAATTAGTAATAAGGTAGGATTTATGCTTGGCATTTTGCTGTTTTTGATATATTACATCTTTTTTCCTTCTATTTCTCCTTACTGCTCTTTCTTTGATTAGATACTTTGTAATTACCACTGTAATTCCCTGTTTTTTTAATATAGTACATTTTTTGAGGTTTTAGTCATTATGGTGGTGGTTACAATTAACATCTTAAACAATCTACTTTGGATTAATACTGACTACTGACGAGAGTACTTTCCATCTCCAGACACCTGCAGAGTCCTACAAGTCAGTTCAGTTCTCACGCTGGTCCTGGGTCACTTGTCCTTCTGACTGACTGGCTGTAAATCAGGGGTTCTCACAGCTCTTCCTTGGGTCTGATCATTTGCCCGAATGACTCACAGAATTCAGGAAAGTGTTTGTCATAAATGATTCAGCTCAGGAAGAGCCAAATGGAAGAGAAGGGCAGTGCAGGGCCGTGGGTAGGAGTGTGCACAGCCTCCAGCTCTCGGGACCGTGCTGTGTTCAGCTCGGAAGCTCTTGGGGTCTCGGGGTCAGGAGTGTTTCCAGAGTTCAGCCTTCAGCCTCCCTACCAGGAAGTCTGTGCATGGGGCTGAACGTTCCAGTCCTCTCAGCACCTGGTCTTCTGGTGACCAGCCTCGCTCTGAGTCCTCGTTAATGTAAATTGGGTATGATCAGGAGGGGCTTGTTGTACATGACAAAGGATACACCTCTCACTGAGGGACTCCCCAGGCTTTTAGGAGGTCTGTGCCAGCAACCGGGGACAAAACCAAAAGTTCTTACCTTATGACACCAACTTAATTTCAGTGGGTCAAGTTCAAGAAGAGCTGCAAACAGAAATACATTTGTATTGTCTTATCCTTAGCTATGTGGTTGTTTTGTCCAAATCGTTTCTCCCTTTGGATTTGAGTTACTGTCTAAGTGTCTCTGTTTCAGCCTGAGGACTCCCTATTAGTGTTTCTAGTTGGGCAGATCTGCAAACAGCAGACTCTCAGCCGTTGTTGTAGTGACTTCAGTGTGTGATGTTGTTTTTCAAAGAAGCTGTGAGATGGAGACCAGGTATATATGTTCTTTGTTACATTGACCTTTTTTTTTTTTTTACTGTTTCAAGTTCTCTTCATTTGTTCCTGTGAATTTGAGATACTATCTGGTGTCACTTTCTTACTCCAGGACTCCTTCCTTCCTCACTCCAAGATAGTATCCAGTGTTGCTTGCTTATTCCAGGACACATTACTTCCTTACTCCACGGCCCCTTACTCCGCGTGTCCTTGCTCCAGGGCCGCGCGGTGTCTCCTCCTGGCTCCAGGGTCCATGCTTTCTGACTGCCAGACGCTTGCGGCGTCGCATGCTTCTCCCCAGACGGTCAGGTGTGCCTCCTTACTCCAGTCCAGTTCAGTTCAGTCGCTCAGTCGTGTCCGACTCTTTGCGACCCCATGAATCGCAGCACGCCAGGCCCCAACTCCTGGAGTTCACTCAGACTTCGTCCGTCGAGTCAGTGATGCCAGCAGCTTTTGCTCCCGCCACCTCATTTGTGCTGTTAACGGTAAACGTTACATTTCTGTATATGTTAGACCTGTCAGTCAGGAGAAGGAAGATGAAATGTAATCACCTTTATTGGCACTCTGTTTTTTATGTGGATTTGAATGACTGTCTGGGGTCAGTAATTGCTGGATACTTCCTGCCGGTGTGTGTGCAGAGGTTCTTGGTGGCGCTTCTGTAGGCAGCACGGTTGTAACTTCAGTCATGACTCTGGAGTGGAGCCTGGGTGGTCAGCGCTCACTGACATTGTCTGTCCATCTTCAGGGAAGGGTCCTCACTGTGACCACTGTCTGACAGCACGAAGAGATGAAATTCAAGTAAATTAGTTCCTCTGCCTAGTCAGAGGCTATGAGAATGGAATGTGACAGATCCTGAGCTCTTTAGCGTAGAACTGCTAATAATGTATGTGGTGAAAGTTCCCCTCGAGGGCAGGGCTGGTTCCGTAGTGGGAGGGCCACTGAGCACCGCCTGGGGGAGAGTCTTGGCTGGGGCGTGAGGCAGACACCGGGGCCTGCCCTTCTGCTCCACAAGGGTTTTGTTTGTGTCTTTTACTGTGGAATAGTGGCTCAGAGGATAAAGCGTCTGCCTGGAACACCGGAACACCGGAGACCCAGGCTCGATCCCTGGGTCGGGAAGATCCCCTGGAGAAGGAAATGGCGACCCACTCCAGGACTCTTGCCTGGAGAATCCCATGGACTGAGGAGCCTGGTAGGCTACCGTCCACAGGGTCGAAAAGAGTGGGACACGACTGAGCGACTTCACTTTCACTTTCAATGGAAAATAAGGGTAAATAGGCTGCTGTTAGATTCTAGAAGTGGCAGCTGATTATTCTAAAAGCTTATTAGATATCCATTTAATACTAGTAAATGAAGTGTTAGAAAAAAGCTAAGTGCTCTTTTTGGTATGTTAAGTAATTTTGCAGACAGAGTTTGAAAATACGAATTTTAAAGTTTTGAGTGTTGACTGTGTGAACTTTTCCAATACTTTTAGGTGTCACTTGCCAATGCTTTATATTGGATTAGAATATGGATTGACCAATAACTCAAAATTGGCTGAAAGATTCTTTGGCCAAGCTTTAAGCATCGCGCCAGAAGACCCTTTTGTTATGCATGAGGTTGGAGTGGTTGCATTTCAAAATGGAGAGTAAGTACCAACTGGAGCCCTTTTGTTCCTTTCAGTAAACAGAGCGAAACCTTGATCACTGGAGTTTGACCTTAAGTGGCCAGTGACTCTTGATAGACGTCTTGTTTTAGAAGGAGGTGGATAGTTAAAAAGAAATAGCAACCATTACCTTGGAAGTCTTTAAAAACACTAAACCCGGGTTTCGATCCCTTCACTGAGCTTATGGGCTGGCACAGGCTCTTAGGCCCAGGCCTGGACACCGCAGGGTGGCCTGGAGCCACTACAGAATCCCCGTCATCTCTCTGTTGGCCAGGGATTGGATTCTTACATTTGATAAAGATTTCTCACAGTTTTGAAACAAAAATGTTTCCGTTTTAGTTACCAGTTAGTCCAAAAGTTAACCAGTTAGAGTGGCCCAGCCTCGAGTTTCCTGGTCAGTGGTTGGGGCTTGCTGTTGCCCTGATGTTTACAGAGCAGGCAGTTGAGCATCGCACCGGAAGGCCTGCCTGTGACCCTCGGCACTGAACCACGCGTGCACTTTAAACCAGTAAATGAGCACCAGTGCAGTGCTCTTTGTGGCACTGGTGTGTATTCTGACCTGGGTTATCTAAACTTGATGAGTATGGAGCCTTTTAAAATAATGTGCAGTAATAATTTCATTCAGTCAGTTTGGTTGGAGTCTTCTAAACCTGGGTTGTCTCGGCTTTATGAGTATGGAGCCTTTTAAAGTAAGGTATAGTAATAATTTCATTCAGTCAGTTTGGTTGGAGCCTGCTTTAGGCCCCTCTGCCGTCCCCTCCGCCCTGTGCTTTTTTTCTTGGTTATTTCACGGTTTAAAACGGCCCCAGGCGGAATGCTGGAGTGCTGCTTGCGTGCCAGGAGCTGGAAGGCCAGGTGTGCCTTGAGCAGAGTGTAGAGTTAGACAGGCTCTGTGCAGGCAGCAGTCGCGGTGCTTTTGCTGTGGGTTCAGCGGTGATGAATCGACAGTATACATCGAGTGAGATGGTGCCAGACTGAAGCGTGTGTGAAGCAGGTGCTTTGAACAGCTGGTGAACCTGCGAGCAGAGGGGCATGGTTTTTCCACTGGACGCGGTCGTTCGGTGTTGGCTAAAGTGCTGTTCACAGTCTTTGTAGACCCGATTACTCAGAATAATGAGAATATGCTGTATCTCCCAAGTAGTGAGCTCTTGTGAAGGTAATGCCATAAAACTAATCATTTGTCTCACTTGAATTAAAAAAAAAAACCTAATTGCAGATGTTTATGTCATTATTATTAGAAGATGATTCAAATATTTTTAAAATGTTTATATGTGCCAGTTTTGAATAAACTACAACTTTTCTCCTCCCCTCTATTTTAGGTGGAAAACAGCAGAAAAATGGTTTCTCGATGCTTTGGAAAAAATTAAAGCAATTGGGAATGAGGTATTCTATATAATATCTGTAAATACACACACACTCATAAGTATGTTTAGTATTGAATGAAGCAAATAGTATTTGTCTTGCCTAGTATGTATTAGCCTAATATTTATCATAGCAAATGTTTGTTAGTATTTGACTTATCACGGTACGTGGTAAAAATGAGTGTGAGAGGGCAGTTGGCTGTTTGCTTCTTCGGAGGCTCTAGTTTTGATCTGTGGGCATAATCAGAATGCGTTTGATGATGGTTCAGTAGGGAGAGTATGTGAGGACCCTGGAAGGGGGTGCGCACTGTCCTGTCTGACTTGTCCTTTCTTTCTGATGAATGGGTGCCTGTAGCAGCAGGTCCCATTTCTGCAGGAACAGGGCCAGGTGTAATTAAAACTAGACCTGTTGTTGTTCTTCCCTACCTGGTATTTAAGATATGTTTAGATCTGTAACCAGGCTCTGGTTCCTGAAAGATTGGATTTGTGCTTCCAGCTCTCCTGGATGTGGGCCCCGTGCACTTCCGTAGGTCAGAGGTTTGCATGTTGCTCTTTGTGTCCTGATTCTTTTTGTTCACACCCATGTTGTCGCATTCTGTTCTGTTACCACTTCCCCCAGCCCACAGGAACACTTACCCACAACACGCGTCTCCCTCACCTGTCAGTTTCTCTTTACTCAGGAGACAGACGGAGCTCCCCTGGGCTCCCTGCCCGGTGCCAGTTAACTTGTCCTTGAAGACACAGCTTTGCTTACTTTGCCTCTTGTCACATGAGCTTAAAAACACTGTGTTCTGTGCGTCTGCACGCCGGTATATGAGTGGGTCATCCCCAGTTCAGTCTCGGGTGCTCTGGATGATGCATGTGTTTCTGCTGACACAGGGCTGCACTTACTACCTTGCCCGTTTTCAAAGGGTTGAACACCTCAGGATCTTGCCCCTCAGACCGGAGCAGTGCATCGGCATCACTTGGGAGCTTGTTAGAAGTACAGAACCTTGTGTCTGCCGAACCAGAATCTGCAATGTTAGCAAGTCTTCCAGGCGGTTCTCACGCACAGAGAAGTTTGAGATGCACTGTTGCAAAGCACAGTTGAAACTGAAATTATAACTTTGATGATTTGAAGGCACTTTGGGTTCTTACAGACATTTAAAGTAATGGTTTAAATGTAAAAGCACAATACTGTTAAACTTTCCAAGTACCCATTACAAAGTTACACGAGGAGGCAACGATACTGTGTGACTTTGTTGCAGACGTCAGAGCAGCCGCAGGAAAGCAGTTTGTGCCTAAGAATCGTAGAGGATTTGCTTCTTTCACGTAGGCAGTGCTTCCTGGAGCTGGGCTCAGGGGAGCTAAGAGGGTGTGGTCAGGTCTGCGGATTCACTTGGTCCTGCCTCAAGGGTGCCTGTCAGGTGTGTCCTGAGCTCTGAGCTGGTTGGCACCTGAGAACTGGCTCGATGTTGGCTGCTCGCGGATCAGTGCAGATGTAAATTGGCAGTAACAATGCCATGCCCAGGAAGGGCTGCGACTGAGGAAATACAGGGACCCACACAGACCTCTTCCCTGGTTGCTCAGAGGGTAAAGCCTCTGTCTACAATGCGGGACACCCGGGTTCGATCCCTAGGTTGGGAAGATCCTCTGGAGAAGGAAATGGCAAGCCACTCCAGGACTATTGCCTCACTTCCCACAGACACCAGTGCTCTTGCCTGGAGAATCCCACGGACGAAGGAGCTTGGTGGGCTACAGTCCACGGGTCGCAGAGTCGGACACGACTGAGCGACTTCACTTTCACACAGACTTGTGGGTGGGTCAGGACAGCCTTCTGGGTCCAAGGGGATGCACTGCAGCCCTAAAGGGTGGCCGGCCAGCCAGGCAGAGGGAGGGAGCAGGCCATTTCAGGTATAGCAAGGGGAATGTGCAAAACTTCAGCATGGCTTGGGTTTTGAGTTCACAGAGAACATCAAGAAACAGGGCAGGAGGGTGAAATGTGGGTCTCCAGGGGCCTTGAAAGGACGTGAAGAGTTTGCACCTCATCTTGAGATGGTGGTGGGACAAGAGCAGCTCTCATATGGGCGGCACGGCCAGACAAGACTTGTCAGTGGTGGGGGTGGAGCTCTGTGAGGAGTCTGATAAGCAGGTGGTTCCTGGAGGGGTTGGGTCAGGGATGGCATGGATGTGTGTGGGGCACTCAGAGGGTTATTGAGCTGAGATGACAGGAGAGAGGATGAGGTTAGCATGTGACTTGTTGGATTTGAAGTGCTTATGAGATTTCTAAGTAGAAACATGTCCTAGGCAGGTGGGGAATTCTGGGCTGGAGGTACAGAATTTGAGCATCTTTAGGCATAGATGGGCTCTTTGACAAAATTGTGCTAATAAAATGAACCTCAGAAAGTATCCTCCAGTGGGAAAGATGGAGAAGCCACTAACCCTGGCTCGCGGCTCTGGAGGCACCAGGGGATCCCCGAAGACAAGTGCGGTCGGCCGCGAGGACGGGCAGGGTGGAGCCGCTCGGGAGTCCTCGTCTGCTGTGCTTCGTTGTAGGTGACGGTTGACAAATGGGAACCTCTGTTGAACAACTTGGGCCATGTCTGCAGAAAACTTAAGTAAGTGAAGTAAAGCATTTTTCACAAATTTTCTTTGTGACTAAAATTTTAATCTTGTGTAGCTATTTCCATAGTTTGTTTTTTTCCTATTTTCATAATTTTGAGATCCTATAGTTTCCTTGTACTTGGTTCTTCAGATATAGCAAGCAACAAAGAAATGTTATTACCTTTGTTAGTATAATTTTATTTTAGAAGTATATTGAGAATAATAATTACTTCTGTTTTCTTGGATTAAAAATGTTTACTGTTAAAATTACTTTAGAAGAATGAGGACAGCAGGGCCGAATGGAAGCCATGCTGGCGTCTGGCTCACTGCTCTCCTCTAGACGCCGGTTTCACAGAGTGATGGCTGGTGTGATCTTAGGTGACAGTTGGGAGAGAGACTCTTTGGTTAGTTTTGAGTTTGATGACCTTGAAGTCACTCAGAATTTAGCAGGTTTTTCAGGGGACCTTGCAGTCTTTACTATGCATGATGAACTGCAGCGTTTCCCAAACGTTGTTGTGCATGAAATTTTTTTTTAGCAAGGTTTCTACAGAGCAGGTATTCTAGAAAATTTGGGGAAATGCTGCTCCAGGTGACTCCTGTGGGCCTTACAGCAAAACCGTTTAGTCCCTTGAACCACCCCTGGCTGGGAGGCTTTGCCTTCACCCAACAGAGAGCCCTTGCTGCGTGAGGGGCCAGGCCCAAGAGCCAAGGATGGGATTCAGCTGGTGGCCCTGTAGGACTGTCTACACTT
The DNA here is from genome assembly GCA_006408675.1 of Madoqua kirkii. NCBI lineage: Eukaryota > Metazoa > Chordata > Mammalia > Artiodactyla > Bovidae > Madoqua > Madoqua kirkii. Next base: position 23,969 of record SJYC01150368.1, read on the forward strand.
GGCTGAAAGACACACTGAGGTGGACACACAGTGGACATGAAGGGCATTGCCGTGTAGACTGTGACTGTAATATGGGAAGGTGTTTTTGTGTGTGTGCATCCGGGAAAACCCGCTGTACCCACTGACTGCTCCTCTCTTCCTGTTCTCCCTCCTCATAGGAAGTATGCTGAGGCCTTGGACTACCACCGGCAGGCCCTGGTGTTAATTCCTCAGAATGCGTCCACCTACTCCGCCATCGGCTATATTCACAGTCTGATGGGCAACTTTGAGAATGCTGTGGACTATTTCCACACCGTACGTCTTTTGTTTGTACCAAGAACTTTAAATCTGGTTGAGAGTTACCACTTGTTTGAAACATCTTTTCTAGGCAATATTTTCTTACTTCAGAGAAGTGCAATTTAAAATGTATGTTTTGAAATTCTTCAGGCATCCTTGCATTTGCTCTTTTCTTTGCAGAGAAAAGTGTGTGAGTTGTCTTATCGTTCTCAGACGTGAGCCTTACCTGAGTATCTGTCAGCGCAGCTGAGCTGGGTGCACGTCTGGGGAGCCCTTTGGGAATTCCAGTCTTTATGACTTAAAAGTAATTGCCCACACATGAGCAGAACTGCTGCGTTCGTCTTTGGGACAGGCTCTCTGCTTAATCCACATGCCATATTTCATCAAGTCTAAGCCATTGTTAATAATTAGAAAGCAAAATGACTCTATCAAAACTTACGCTGCCATTTAAACTTTAATGTAATTCTTTCCTGTCACTTTGGTTTTTTTGTTTGCTTAGAAAAAGTACTCTTTTGGACATATTAGGGCATAGATTCTTGTCAGAGAGCACTCTACCATCTACCTAAAAGAATATATAAGTGAAATTGTTAGGGCATTCAGTTCTTCACATTCAGAGTTTGGTTCTTCTAAGTCAGTTTTGTACCAAGTGATCAATATTCCTGTTTTCCCAAAATTGTGTCCACATGCCAGTACACATACCCCACTCAGGTTTTTCCCAGCTAGCGGCATTGGCTCTGCCAGAAAGTGCACCAGAATGTTTTTGGATAATGCCCACGACTCAGTGCCTCCTTCGGGCGGTGTGTGGTCTCGTCTGCACTGCTGATGTGGCCGCCAGCCCATGCTGCCGGCACAGGCGTGCTCACCCAGTGAGACCAGCTGACAGCGGTAAGAAGAAGCCACCTGTTGAAAGACTTCCAAAGTTCTGATGCTAGAATTTGAAAAAAACGTGGGTCTTCAAACTGATGAAATAACTGTATTTGGAGAAAGAGATAAAATATGAGAAAATACAACATTTCAAAGTTAAGTTAGTGAATGCTAGATTTGTAACTGATTTACAAGGGTTGGTTAGAAATTTCAGGGAAGATGAATTCCTGAAGTACCACCGAGATGACCAGATACTTGTTGAGCAGTCAGGAGTGTGGACTAAGTAAAGTTTTCTAGTTTTCGTGACCTTATCAAATGTTGTATTTAAGTGGTACATAATTTGTTTCTTTTCTATGTTTTAATTAATACAGAGGGCTTGACGAGCTTTTTAAGAATCCTTCTGGAGGGCAGCATTTCAAACATAAAGATAGAATAGCGTAATGACACTCTGCGTGCCCATCACCCAGCTTCAGCAGTTATCAGATGATAGCCACTCGTTGTCTGTATCCCCACTTACAACCTCCCTTCACTGCTATCCTGAGTTCCCTGGAATATTTAGAAATGAGATCCATGGCAATGCTTTAAGCCAGTCAGAAACGGATTTTCTTGTAATAACCAGGCTGAATCTTTTCTGCAGGCCCTTGGTCTTAGGCGAGATGATACATTTTCTGTTACAATGCTTGGTCATTGCATTGAAATGTACATTGGTGATTCTGAAGCTTATATTGGTAAGATGATAACTATTCTTATTGATGTTGTAGCCCATATTTTAGATCTTTGTATATCTCTGTTTAGGTGTCTCAGATTCTCTTATAAAGTTCTAAGTTTATTTGTCTGATCGTTCTTGCTATAGTGACATCAAGAAGCTCCATTTATTTCAGTGGAGAGCATGTGGGGATTAATGATTCAGGGCTTCCCTGGTGGCTCAGAAGGTAAAGCGTCTGCCTGCAAGACGGGAGACCTGACTTCAGTCCCTGGGTCGGGAAGATCCCCAACCCAGGAGAAGGAGATGGCAACCCACTCCAGTATTCTTGCCTGGAAAATCCCATGGACGGAGGAGCCTGGTGGGCTGCAGTCCATGGGGTTGCAAGAGTCGGACACGACTGAGTGACTTCACTTGCACCTTGTTTCACTTTCTCTGTATCCATTCACTTTAAATTCAAGCACTTGCTATATGCAAAATACCATTTTAGAGTATGGGTGATATATAAGAATCAGTCTATTTGCGTAACTGAAAAAATCTTGAGAGATTTTTCTAATAAGTAAATGCTTTACTGTTTTACAATGCAGAGTATAGCATGTTAATCTTGGCACTTCAGTGGACTGTTAAATTGGCTTATGTTCACATTTCAACACTGTGTAATTTAAAAAATTTTTATAAATGATTAGCAAGTCATAAGGTAATGTAAGTTGGTATGGAGTTGTTGGAAAAGACCCTGTGCTGGGAAAAATTGAGGGCAAGAGGAGAAGGGGGTGATAGAGGATGAGATGCTTGTATGGCATCACTTACTCAGTGGACATGAGTTTGAGGAAACTCAGGGAAATAGTGATGGACAGAGAAGCCTGGTGTGCTTCCTTTCATGGATCACAAAGAGTTGGACATGACTTGGTGAGTGAACAGCAGCAAGAACCGCAAAGGTGAGTTGGTGTGGAGTTGTGCTCCTTAGTCAGGAACATTGTAAAAGAGTTAGGCCTCAATACAGTTAAACACTTGAGAGCACACAGGCACATTAGAGACCGGGAGAGGCTCCGTACAGCACAGAGACTCAGCAGGGAGCTCGTCCGGAATTGACAGCACAGAGTCTCACGAAGGAGCTCGCTCAGAATACAAGCAGTCCTGCACATGATCCTACAGTAAGAAAAAGCGCCATCAAAAATGTGCAAAGTGCTTGAACAGGAGTATGGCATTCTGCAAGAGGCAAGACTGTGGGGATGGGAAACAAATCAATAATTGCCAGGTGTTGAAGGATGGGATAGGGGTTATCTGTAAATGGAATGCGTAAGAGAATTTTGAGGAGTGATGGACTCTTCTGAAGAACAGAGGATCTTCAGAGAATTACAAGCAAGTGAAGGGCTCAGTACATTACTTATCAGGAAAGTGAATAAAGGCCATGATTAGGTGTCACTATAACCTGCCAGAGTGGCTAAAAGAAACACATGCTGATAGTGCCTGGGGTTGGCGATGGCGCACAGCCGCTGGGACTCTCACGTGGTGTTATTGCTGGATTCTAAATAGGGCAGACTCTTTGGAAAACGGTTTAACAGCACGTCTGCTGAAGCTACACAGGCCTGTTGCTGCCCGGTGCGCTGCTCTGGCTGGCAGAGGCACGCTGTTTGCCACGGCCCTGCAGGTGACTTGTGTGCTGGGCTTTCACTTGGCAGGGCTGGTGGGCTAAGATGGTATCATGCACAGGGGATCCTCACTGACAGCTGGCCCCCCCGTGGGTCTTTACCCTAGGCTTCTTTATAGCATGGTGGTCTCGGCCTGAGGGAGAAGAACTAAACTTTCAGGGCCCCCTGAAAGCTACATTTGGCACAAAATTATTTGTTACATTCTTTTCATCACAGTGAGTCATGGGTTCAGTCCCTGATCCAGGAAGGTCTTACATGCCCTGGAGCCCCTAAGCCCTTTTGCAACGACTGAGCTGGCACTCTAGCAGAGCTCGGGAGACGCAACTCCTTAAGCCTGTGCTCCCAGAGCCTGCGGTCTGCCACAGGAGAAGCCGCTGCAGTGAGAGGCGCGCCTTCCACAACAGAAGAGCCTGTGCAGGAGTGAGGACCCAGCACAGCCCAGAATAAGCGTATGAGTGAAAACGATGGAAAAAATGTCTGGAGACCCGGTACTAGGATGGGTGCCTGCCTGCCCTCATAGAGGCCTTACAGAAGGAGATTTCTAAAGATTATTTAGAATGAAATCTAAAGATTTCATTACAGATTATTTTATTGAACATATGTTACGTTACATCCAGGAATACAGCATAATGAGTTAATATCTGCATTGTAAAACCACCACCACAGTAGGTCTAGTTAACATCTGTCACAACAGAAAAATTTTTTTCTTGAAATGAGAACTTCCAAGGTAAACTCAGCAACTTTGAATATGTAAAATGGTATTAACTGTAATTGTATGTGCTGTTTTTATCTCTAGCAGACTTGCATGTTACCTGTCAAGACATCTGTTACTGAAAGCTATTAGTTTGAAGTCTGTAAAACTGTCATCTTGTTCATGTCAGAGTAGTTGAACCTGTGCTGAGACACTTCAGTCGTGTCTGACTCTGTGACCCCATGGAGCAGCCTGCCAGGCTTCTCTGTCCATGGGGTTTTCCAGGCAAGAATACTGGCGTGGGTTGCCATTTCCTCCTCCAGGGGATCTTTCCCACCCAGGGACTGAGCCAGCGTCTCTTAGTTCCCTTGCATTGGCAGGCAGATTCTTCCCAGTAGTGCCACCTGGGAAGCGCTGATAGAGCTGGGCCTCTCTGTGGCCCCTCCATCCAGTATTCTTACAGTTTTGATTTGTGGAAAATCAGTGTGTTTCTCTGTGCCTGAGACTCATGACTGTACTCAGGCCGAGTGCCAGCCAGGATTCTCCATCTGCAGCTGCTGAGGAGGTCCTGCCCACAGGCTGCTGTTGGTGCTGACTCCCTTTGGGGGTAGGAGGCGGCTGCTGAGGCCCTGGAGCCGAGCCTGTCTGTGCTTCTGGGAGCCTTCCCCATAGTCTCCCTTCATCATAAAGACCCACGGGGCAGAGAGACATGGGAACATTTTTGTTAGCTATGCATGTGCTCTTACAAGGACATGTAACCTAAATGATAGAGCAGTGTTATGTATTGCTGGAAATGACAAATGGGATTTTCTGTTTTGTTCTTACTGTGGTGTGTCTGTCTTTTTAGGAGCAGACATCAAAGACAAACTAAAATGTTACGATTTTGATGTGCATACAATGAAGACATTAAAAAACATCATTTCACCTCCGTGGGATTTCAGGGAATTTGAAGTAGAAAAACAGCCTGTGGAAGAAGCAGGGCTTGCACCACTAGAAACCTCAAGGAAAACCCCAGATTCCAGACCTTCCTTGGAAGAAACCTTTGAAATTGAAATGAACGAAAGTGACATGATGTAGAGACTTCTATGTCGGACCACAGTACATGATTCCAGACTAGTCCCAGTTCCCCTTTGTCTTGGAGTAAGTCCGTTTCCTCTCATCCTTGTCTTAAACATTTCCAATTTCTCAACATGCATCCAGACCCCACCTCTGCATTTAGGAATGGATATTTGCCTTAAGAGATTGGATCACACACTTTTGCGACAGATGTTTTCTGAATATACAGAATAGTAATGCAAAGTGAAATAAAGAAGATAAACTATCTCTTAGGTCTGTTTTTCAACAGACTTTTATTTGGGGCTAATGTTTGAACTTACAGAAAATACAAAGATAGCACCAAGTGCGTCCATGTGCGCTCACCCAGTTCCCGTATTGCTCACGTCGCGTGTGGCTGTGAGACTTTCATCATTACTTAGAAATCCACCTTGGCTTTCAGTAACCAAACTCCAGGCGTTTTGGATTTCACCAGTCTTCCTGTGCATGTCCTCTTTCCACATCTGCAGTTGGGAGGCCTAGGCTGTCAGATCTCCTGGGCTCCTTGGCTGGGACGATGTCTCAGACCTTGTCTTTCATGATCTGGACAGTTTTGGAGAGGACTCATCGGATAGCTTGTGGAATTTCCCTCAGTCTGGGTTTGTCTCAAGCGTTACTCCTGATTGGACTGGAGCGCTGGGTTTGAGGTGTGAGCTGCCTTCTTCATCACCCGTGTCCGGTGTGCGGTGTCGGCGTGACTTACAGGAGGTGTCGCCCTGATCGCTGGTGGCGTTGGGAGTCTGCCGGGTCTTCCCTTTCCACACTTTAGAAACAAATCGTTAAGTACAGTCTACCTTCCGTTGGACAGAGGGTTTGAGTTAAGCTCCATCCCGAGGTGGATGGTGATTCCATCTCTTGTCTTCTGTTTATCCGTTTTATTCGTCAATCCCATTCACTTTTCAGCACTGGCTTGGGTAAACGCATTTCCTGTTCTCAGCTTTAGTTCTCTACTAATGTTACTCGTTTGAGGCTTCAGTTGTTCCAGCTTCGGCCGTTGGCACTCTTCAGCTTGGCTCCCATGTCCTTGTCACGTGCCCCAATCCATCTGTTTTTTCTTCTTCTGGATTTTCCTTTATTTTGGTAAAATATCTGTAACGTAAACTGTGGACTTCAGTTAACACTAATGCATCACTCTTGGTAACAACTGTATCACATCAGTGCAAGAAAGAGATCTGGGGTGGAGGGGAACAGTTAGTGTATGGGAACTCTGCTTTCTTTCCCATTTTTCTGTAAAGAATGTGAGCATATGGGCATAGGTAGTTCTTTTTATTCAAGTGTATAAGTACTGGCGTTTATTTCCAGCTTTTTTCCATCACTCTATACACAGAAACTTGGGCCCCTAAGCAGCAACTCCCCACTTGTCTCTCCCTTGGCCCTGGGCTTCCCAGGTGGCACTGCTGGTAAAGAGTCTGCCTGCCAGTGCAGGAGACGCCGGAAACGTGGGTTTGATCCCTGGTTTGGGAAGATCCCCTGGAGGAGGAAGTGGCAACCCACTCCAGTATTCTTGCCTGGAATATTCCATGGACAGAGGAGCCTGGGGTCGCAAAGAGTGAGACACCACTGAGAGACTCAGCACTGAACATCACCTGGTAACCTCTAATCTGATTTCTGTCTCTGGATTTGCCTATTCTCTATAATTTCATGTAAGTGGAATCATAGAATATTTGTCCTTTTGTGTCTTTTAATCTAGCATAGTATTTTCAAGGATTGTCCATATTGTAGCTTTTATCGGAACGTGGCTCCTTTTTACGGCTGCCAGCATTCCATTGGTGTATATTCTCTGCGTCCATCTGTTGATGGATACTCGGGTTGTCTTCATCTTGTGCCTGCTGTGAATAACGCTGCTGTGAACGCGGCTGTGTGCTTGTCTGTCTGGGCCCCTGTTTTCTGTCCTTGGGTGTATGCCTAGGAGTGGGACTGCTGGGTCATGTGATGATTCTGTGGTTGAGAGACAGCTGACCTCACAGTGCCTGTGCCAGTTTACGTTGCCACCACCGCTGCACCAGGGCTCCAGTTTCTGCAGCCTACCAGTGCTTTTTGCTGTTGCTTTTTCACTCCAGCTCCTATAGTAGGTGGAAGTGATACTTCATTCTAGTTGGTTTGCCTTTCCCTAATGACCAGTGATGTTGATCGGGTACCTTGTGCTTATTGGCCATTTGCATATCCTCTTTGGACAGTTGTCTATTCAGATACTTTGCTCACTTTAAAATAGGGTAGGGTTAGGGTTGAATTGATGGTAAACGTCAGGAGTTATTTCTGGGCTCTGAATTCTACCCCATTGGTCCATATGCATATCCTTACGCTAGTACCACTGTTTTGTTGACTGTTTCTTTGTAGTAGCTTTGAAATTGGAAAGTTTGGGTCCTACAACTTTTTTTCTTTTTCAGGGTTGTTTTGCCTATTATAGCTCCTTGAATTTCCATATTAATTTTAGATTTTATTTATTCATTTCTGGAAAAAAGCCATTGGGTATTTGATAGGGATTTAACTGAGTATTATGTCTATCCCATAAACACAGGATGAGCTCTCATTTATTTGTCTTTAATGTCTTTTAAGAATGTTCTCCAGTTTTCATTGTCTTTCACCTCCTTGGATAAATTTATTCCTAATTATTTTATTCTTAATGCTATTGTGAATGGAATTGTCTTCTCAGTTTCCTTTTTGGATTGTATCATTCCTAGTGTATAGAAATAGCTGAGTTTTATTTGTTGACTTTGTATCCTGAATTTGTGTCTTAGTTTAATAATTTGTGTATTAGTTTTTAGAATTCTCAACACCATAGGATCGTGTTGTCTGCACATTTATTTTGTCCACCAGATGATAACACTGCTTCATTTAGTTTCTTCACTGATCATGTGGTGTTTTAGTTTTTTGGAAAAGTGAGCACCTCATAATTAAGCCATGACCTGCTTGACAGCTATTTAAGACAAGAGCTTCAAGACATTTGACTAAGCCTTTTCCGCATCGGCAGCAGTTTAATATCAGTGTTTAATCCTCAGAAAGTGTCAAAAAAACAAAACAGGTAATGTGTAATTGTTCTGCCAAGTATTTTCTGTTATGATTCAAATCTCTAGTATTTCATAATAATGCATAATTTCCTAAAATATCAGCGTTCCTGCCAACTGTAAAGTGGCCGTGCTGCCATCTTTGAAGGAAAATGAGAGTGTGGTGGTCACCATCTGCTCTAAGCGGCTGTCCCTTAGTCCTGTGTTCTGGAGTAAAATGTGGCCTTCATGTGGCCGGGACTGCGCTCACGGGTGGCATGGCCAGTGAGGGCTCGGCTCTCTGACATTTGGAGACGACGTGATACTGCTTTTGTTTTGGATGTAGTTCTGTGTGTATTTTAAACAAAACATGCTCAGCAATGTGTAGGAAGCTAGATTTTCTTTCAGCTGTACTTTTTTGTGTGTGAAATCATAAGCGATCTTACAAGTGTGTATCATTCACTGTCTTGAAATTTTGTAAAGTTTTATGTAAGAAAAATCTTGATTATGCAAACATGAGTTCTAAAATTCTGCCATTTCTCACCATCAGCGCATTCTGCCTCTACCTTCCACCCTCAGGATATAATTAACTCTCTTACCTGACAGTTGCATTTTCCTTAGCTTCCCTCACAGCATAGCTGGTAGTGGAAAACAACAGAATGGGAAAGACTAGAGATCTCTTCAGAAAAATTAGAGATACTAAGGGAACATTTCATGCAAAGATGGGCTCAATAAAGGACAGAAATGGTATGGACCTAACAGAAGCAGAAGATATTAAGAAGATGTGGCAAGAATACACAGAAAAGCTGTACAAAAAAGATCTTCATGACCCAGATAATCATGATGGTGTTATCACTCACCTACAGCCAGACAACCTAGAATGTGAAGTTAAGTGGGCCTTACAAAGTATCACTATAAACAAAGCTAGTGGAGGTGATGGAATTGCAATTGAGCTACTTCAAATCCTGAAAGACAATGCTGTGAAAGTGCTGTGCTCTCTATGCCAGCAAATTTGGGAAACCCAGCAGTGGCCATGGTTGGAAAAGGTCAGTTTTTATTCCAGTTCCAAAGAAAGTCAATGGCAAAGAATGCTCAAACTACCACACAACTGCACTCATCTCACATGCTAGTGAAGTAATGCTCAAAATTTTCCATGCCAGGTTTCAGCAATATATGAACCGTGAACTTTCAGATGTTCAAGCTGGTTTTAGAAAAGGCAGAGGAACTAGATATCAAATTGCCAACATCTGCTGGATCATGAAAAAAGCAAGAGAGTTCCAGAAAAAACATCTATTTCTTCTTTATTGACTATGCCAAAGCCTTTGATTGTGTGGATCACAATAAACTGTGGAAAATTCTGAAAGAGATGGGAATATTGGATCACCCTACCTGCCTCTTGAGAAACCTGTATGCAGGTCATGAAGCAACAGTTAGAACTGACTATAGAACTACAGACTGGGTCCCAACAGGAAAAGGAGTATGTCAAGGCTGTATATCATCACCCTGCTTATTAAACTTCTATGCAGAATACATGATAAGAAACGCTGGGCTGGAAGAAGCACAAGCTGGAATCAAGGTTACTGAGAGAAATATCAATAACCTCAGATACGCAATTAACATTACGTTTATGGTAGAAAGTGAAGAGGAAATAAAAAGCTTCTTGACAAAACTTAGAGAGTGAAATAGTTGGCTTAAAGCTCAACATTCAGAAAACAAAGATCATGACATCTGGTCTCATCACTTCATGGGAAATAGATGGGGAAACAGTGGAAACAATGGCTGACTTTATTTTTCTGGGCTCCCAAATTACTGCAGATGGTGACTGCAGCCATGAAATTAAAAGATGCTTATTCCTTGGAAGGAAAGTTATGACCAATGTAGATAGCTTATTAAAAAGCAGAGACATTACTTTGTCGACAAAAGTCTATCTAGTCAAGGCTATCGTTATGCCAGTGGTCATGTATGGATGTGAGTGTTGGACTGTGAAGAAAGCTGAGCACTGAAGAATTGATACTTTTGTACTATCGTGTTGGAGAAGACTCTTGAGAGTCCCTTGAACTGCAAGGAGATCCAGCCAGTCCATCCTAGAGGAAATCAGCCCTGGGTGTTCTTTGGAAGGAATGATGCTGAAGCTGAAACTCCAATAGTTTGGCCACCTCATGCGAAGAGTTCACTCATTGGAAAAGAGTCTGATGCTGGGATGGATTGGGGGCAGGAGGAGAAGGGGACGACAGAGGATGAGATGGCTGGACGGCAGCACTGATTCAATGGACATGAGTTTGAGTGAACTCTAGGTGTTGGTGATGGACAGGGAGGCCTGGCGTGCTGTGATTCATGGGGTCGTTAAGAGTCGGACATGACTAGGAGACTGAACGGAACTGAACTGACACCTGACACAAAAGCTCTGAGCAATCAAGCCTCATCTCTAGCCCCGAATTGAATTATTCTCCTCCGGAGGCCAAGAATCCCAGTGTCTTTCATGGTTAAGCAACGACCTTTCACCCTGATATTAAATAGAGTTAAATCTGACTCTGCACATGTTCACAGAGATATGGGAAGTAATTCATGTGATTTGGTAAAGACTCAGATGATCCTACTGTTTTCAGAGTATCTGTATTTGTCAACAAAATATAATGTGCAAAATAAATGTTTCAGAAAGAATTACTATCCAACTCCAATAGGTGGACTGAGATGTCCAGACAATGTATTGTATTATTCTCCTATGAATAATAGGAAAATAATAAGCTTGTATTAAAGCTGCTTACATATGCCTACATATGGAGAAGGGAAATGGCAACCCACTCCAGTATTCTTTCCTGGAATATCCCATGGAGGGTGGAGCCTGGTAGGCTAAAGTCCATGGGGTCACAAAGAGTCAGACATGACTAGGTGACTTCACTTTCACTTTTCACATATGAGTTAAGAACAGAAAGTGGAAGTGACTATACAAATCTTAATCAGCTGTAAAGTGGAAAGAAAATTGGATTTGGAATCATAAGACATTAAGTCACACCCCTTCTGGCACTTAACAGTGTGTACATTGAGTGAAACTCAATTTCACTTTTCTCAGCAAAATAATAAAATAATTATCATATCTTCTTTGCATTTCTAACAGTATTGCTGCGAAGATCAAGTAATAGAACAGTAGTAAGAATGTTCCATCAAGGAGACAATGTAGCATAAGAGGAAGGAATGAGTGCTCTGGACTCAAGCTCCCTGATTTTACAAGCTGGTTCAAGCAATGTGATCAGGGTGACCTGGGAAATTTGTTGGGCATATTGCATGTAAATCCACCTGTGTGTGTGTGTGTGCTAAGTCACTTCAGTAGTTCTGACTCTTTGTGACTCCTATGGATCATAGTCTGCCAGGCTCCTCTGAAGGAGTGGGTTGCCATGCCCTTTTCCAGGGGAGCTTCCCAATCCAGGATTGAACTCATGTTTCTTCCCTCTCCTGCATTGTTAAGCATGTTCTTTACCCCTAGCACCACCTAGGAAGCCTGTAAATCTACTTATCTTAAAAGAATTATTGATGACATTGTTTAAAATATTCCATATCAAATACAAGGTTTCAGTTCAGCTCAGTCGCTCAGTCGTGTCCGACTCTTTGTGATCCCATGAATTGCAGCACAACAGGCCTCCCTGTACATCACCATCTCTTGGAGTTCACTCAGACTCACGTTCATCGAGTCCGTGATGCCATCCAGCCATCTCATTCTTGGTCGTCCCCTTCTCCTCCTGCCCCCAGTCCCTCCCAGCATCAGACTCTTTTCCAATGAGTCAACTCTTCGCATGAGGTGACCAAAGTACTGGAGTTTCAGCTTCAGCATCATTCCTTCCAAAGAAATCCCAGGGTTGATCTCCTTCAGAATGGACTGGTTGAATCTCCTTGCAGTCCAAGGGACTCTCAAGAGTCTTCTCCAGCACCACAGTTCAAAAGCATCCATTCTGCAGTGCTCAGCCTTCTTCACAGTCCAACTCTCACATCCATACATGACCACTGGAAAAACCATAGCCTTGACTAGTGAGACCTTAGTCAGCAAAGTAATGTCTCTGCTTTTGAATATACTATCTAGGTTGGTCGTAACTTTTCTTCCAAGGAGTAAGCATCTTTTAATTTCATGGCTGCAGTCACCATCCACAGTAATTTTGGAGCCCCCAAAAATAAAATCTGACACTGTTTCCACTGTTTCCCCATCTATTTCCCATGAAGTGATGGCATTGGATGCCATCATCTTTGTTTTCTGAACGTTGAGATTTAAGCCAACTTTTTCAGTCTCCTAAGGTTTAGATCCTGCCAAGCATCCTTGGCTGGGCATTCAACATGAAGACAGTTTGTACACAAGAGCCAC
>SJYC01150369.1:0-15988 GCA_006408675.1 Madoqua kirkii
CATCATCTTTGTTTTCTGACGTTGAGATTTAAGCCAACTTTTTCAGTCTCCTAAGGTTTAGATCCTGCCAAGCATCCTTGGCTGGGCATTCAACATGAAGACAGTTTGTACACAAGAGCCACACTATCCTGGCCCTACTTGGGCAGTGGGCCAGGAACAGTATTCCCTTCTAGTTGTACTCTTCTCCTTTTGATGTTTGAAGGTGAGTGTGCTGATCCACTTTTATATTTTCTTGCATTTTATATTTTCTTGCATTAGAATTGCTTGGCTTGAGCCTTAGATTTGGGAGGTGATGTAAGGAAGATACATAGAGGAGTTTCCCAGGTGTCTCAATGGGTAAAGAATCTGCATTCAATGAAGGAGACAAAGGAGTCGTGAGTTCAGTCCCTGGGTCAGTTCCATCTCTGGGTTCAGGATATCCTCTAGAGGAGGGTATGACAACATACTCCAGTATCTTGCCTGTAGAATCCCATGGACAAAGGAGCCCAGGGGATTGTAGTCCATGGGGTCACAAAGAATCGGACTTGCACACAGGCAAGATACTTAGACCTTTGTCATATTGTTCTCAAGGTCATATTGTTCTCAAGGAGACTGAGATGAAGGCGCTCTAAAGAATATTCAACCTAACTTAAGAAATTTTATGCTTTGGAGGTAAAATCCACAGCTAATAATAAAGTGTTACTTTTTCTTGCTGGTCTTATATCTACCATTTTCAAATACCATAGAGGAGGAGGTTGTGTGTATACTTCTAAATTCCTAGGCAAAGCAATTATTATTTTCATTTTCCCATAAAAATAATTCATTATTTGTGTTTCCAGCATCTTCAGTACTTTCCAGGTGTGTTTCTCTCTCCTGAAACTCCTCTTTCCCTCCTAAACTGTTTCTTTGTTGTTGTTTTTCAGTTGTTCAGTCCTGTTGTACTCTTTAAAACCCCATGCAGCACATTAGGCTTCCCTGTCCGTTACTATCTCCAGGAGATTGCACAAACTCATGTCCATTGAGTCAGTGATGCCATCCAACCACCTCATCCTCTGTCATCCCCTTCTCCTCCTGCCTTCAATCTTTCCCAGCATCAGGTTTTTTTTGTAATAAGTCAGATGTTCACATCAGGTGGCCAAAGTATTGGAGCTTCAGCTTCAGTATCAGTCTTTCCAGTGAATATTCAGGACTGATTTCCTTTAGAATTGACTAGTTTGATTTCACTTTAGTCCAAGGGACTCTCAAGAGTCTTCTCCAACACCACAGTTCAAAAGCATCAATTCTTTAGCACTCAGCCTTTTTTATGGTCCAACTCTCACATCCATACATGACTACTAGAAAAACCACAGCTTTGACTATACAGACCTTTGTGAGCAAAGTGATTTCTCTGTTTTTAACTATGCTGTCTAGGCTTGTCATCACTTTTCTTTCAAGGAACAAGCATCTTTAATTTCATGACTGAAGTCACCAACTGCAGTGATTTTGGACCCCAAGAAAATACAGTCTCTCACTGTTTCTATTGTTTCCCCATCTATTTGCTATGAAGTGATGGAACCTGATGCCATGATCTCAGTTTTTTGAATGTTGGATTTTAAGCCAGCTTTTTTCAGTCTCTGCTTTCATCTTCATCAAGAGGCTCTTTAGTTCCTCTTTGTTTTCTGCCATAAGGATGGTCTTACCTGCATAACTGAGGTTATTGAAATTTCTCCCTGCACTCTTCATTCCAGCTTGCACTTCATCCAGCCTGACATTTCACAGGATGCAATCTACATATAAGTTAAATAAGCAGGGTGACAGTATACAGACTTGAAGTACTCCTTTCTTAATTTGGAAGCAGTCTGTTTTTCCATGTGCAATTTTAATTATTGCTTTTTGACCTAAATACAGATTTCTCAGGAGGCACATTAAGGTGGTCTGGTATTGTGGTCTGGTATTCCCATCTTTTTAGAATTTTTCACAGTTTATTTCATGGCTGATTACTATTCATCCTTCAATACTCAAATTGAGTGAAATTTCATATAATGACCATTTTTAATACTATACAATATTTCATAATTACTTAATATTTTAAAATTAATGTTAATGTTGTTCTTCAATTATAGCTTTTGCAAAATACAAAATACCTGAAACTTAATGCATTAGCTTCCTGGGATTAACCTGCCACTTATCACCAAATAACATTCCACTCATCATTCCTTCATTATAGAATCCAGAATTTATTTAGGAATTGAATAAGCTCCCTAAAAGATGGCATTCCTCAACCTTGCTTGCAGAGTATAACTTTTGACAACATTCTGACACATTAGACCTAAGCAGAAGTGTGTGAAGTTTTTTGGAAAGCCACATGAAACTATTGTGCTTTTACTACTTTCTTCTTCCTATCTTTTAAAGCACATATGCAGATATAACAGATAGAGCTTCCTTGGTTATCTGTGAAAGGGAAAGAATCTCCAAGATGGTAAACAATAGGATGGTGAAAAAGAAAAGCAGAAGGAGGCTGATTTCCATAAAACTGTTAAATTACCCTGTTTTCCAGGTGGATTTTTTTAGTGAGAGAGAAAATAAACTTTTTTTTTTTTTGATAGGGAGAAAGGTATACAATGATAGTGTTATTTTGGACACAATGTTAAAAACAGCTAAATTAAAACAGTTCTTTTCTTCATTCTACCTCTAAATTTTAATCTCTGAATCAAAAATGACACATACCTCATTAGAGAAACCCCATTAAAAAAACGAGTTTGGAAGAATCATTCTTACATGAAATTTTTGAATTCATCATAGTTTCACATTTATATAATTTAATATTCTATGAATTTGCTTGAATATCTAACTCTTAGCCTTATGTACCACAGGAGGACAGTAAAGCTATAAGGAGGAAGGACTTAAACCTTTCTGTATGTATTCTGTTCCTGTCAACAGCATTCCAGAAACAACTATTCCTCATGTTGTGAAACTGCGTCTTATCTCAGTATGTCGTTGCTACTCCCAGAACCAGCCTCATATGTCCACTTAGAGGTAGATAAAATCTTGGGCAGTCATTTTTTTTTGAGTGTGTGTGTGGTGTGGAAGGCAATGATCTAGTTATCTGTGTGGTTTAATAAACTCAGGTGATTCTGACGCACACCCAAGTTTGTACACTCAAATGTCCTGTCGTTATTTTTCTCTATATATATTTGCTTAATATTCTTTAGTCTTTTTTTAAATTCTATTGGGTGTTAGAAAAATCTTCATAGCTTGGCCATCTCGTAGGAGTCTGCCATCCTGGTCAGAATATTACCTGACTGTCTGCTTTTATGTTTTGCTTTTGGGCTTTCTGGATGGACATGATCCTGAGGATTCCTTTTATGTCATCTTTCATGGCATTCTACAAATTTCCTTCATTTCTCTCTTGCATTCATTCCTTTATTACCTAAACGTTTGTTTAAATGGAATAAAAAAAAATCAAGCAATTTCCTAAAAAGTGACACATGGCAAAGGGGAGTGATTATTTTGAGTACTTGAAAAGGTCAAATTTGACTTTATATTTTTGTGAATATTTAACTAACTACAAATTTCAAATGAGAAATATCTTTCAGCAGAATTTTGAGAATGTTGTGCTCTGTTTTCTGCTAAAAGGGAATATTATTTTTCAGAGGATTGATGATATTCTCATTCTCATATTTTTTGTGTAAATTATTTCCCCTCCTTACCGTTACTATGCTCTTTGCCTTTCCTCTCTCTTGTCACTTTTCCTGTTTGCGGTTTTCTGAAATCTTTTGATAGATTTGGTAATTGTTTCATTAGTTATTCTTTTCAAAGTTAAGAATTGTATCCTCCTGATATATCATTTTTCTTGTAATACATTTCAAATAGTTTATTCTTTTTAATTTTCTTCTATTTTTAAAATATTTTCAAGAGTATTTATTACTTTGATGTTAGATATCTTTGATTGAATTCTGAAAGTCTGGCTCATATTGTACATATTTGTCATTATTAGGATTTTTCTACTTTCTGGAAGGTTGAAATTACTTATACTCCTAAAAAACTTGCTGAACTTGGGGATATATACTCAAATGTTTATTTTTAACAGCTCATTCCTGTTCTTTAGGGTTTCCAAATTCTAATACATCCATTTTTTGGAGAACTGTCTTAATTATTGAAAAAAAATGCAAAAAAGCAAAATGGCTGTTTGGGGAGGCCTTACAAATATCTGTGAAAAGAAGAGAAGTGAAAAGCAAAGGAGAAAAAGAAAGATATAAGCATCTGAATACAGAGTTCCAAAGAATAGCAAGGAGAGATAGGAAAGACTTCTTCACTGATCAAAGCAAAGAAACAGAGGAAAACAACAGAACGGGAAAGACTGGAGATCTCGTCAAGAAATTTAGAGACACCAAGGGAACATTTTATGCAAAGATGGCCTTGATAAAGGACAGAAATGGTATGTACCTAACAGAAGCAGAAGATATTTTTAAAAAGGTGGCAAAAATACAGGGAAGAACTATACAAAAAAGATCTTCATGACCCGGATAATCATGATGATATGATCACTCACTAGAGCCAGACATCTTGGAATGTGAAGTCAAGTGGGCCTTAGAAAGCATCACTATTAACAAAGCTAGTGGAGGTGATGGAATTCCAGTTGAGCTATTACAAATCCTGAAAGATGATGCTGTGAAAGTGCTGCACTCAATATGCCAGCAAATTTGGAAAACTCAGCAGTGGCCACAGGACTGGAAAAGGTCAGTTTCCACTTCAATTCCAAAGAAAGGCAATGCCAAAGAATGCTCAAACTACCGCACAATTGCACTCATCTCACACGCTAGTAAAGTAATGCTCAAAATTCTCCAAGTCAGGCTTCAGCAGTACGTAAACCATGAACTCCCTGATGTTCAAGCTAATTTTAGTTTTCTAAAGAGGAACCAGAGATCACATTGCCAACATCTGGTGGATCATGGAAAAAGCAACAGAGTTCCAGGAAAACATCTATTTCTGCTTTATGGACTATGCCAAAGCCTTTGACTGTGTGGATCACAATAAACTGTGCAAAATTCTGAAAAAGATTGAAATATCAGACCACCCTACCTGCCTCTTGAGAAACATGTATGCAGGTCAGAATGCAACAATTAGAACTGGACGTGGAACAACAGAATGGTTCAAATAGGAAAGGAGTACGTCAAGGCTGTATATTGTCACTCTGCTATTTTAACTTATATGCAGAGTACATCATGAGAAACGCAGGACTGACAGAAACACAAGCTGGAATCCAGAATGCTGGGAGAAATATCAAGAACCTCAGATATGCAGATGACACCACCCTTATGGCAAAAAGTGAAGAGGAACTAAAAAGCCTCTTGACGAAAGTGAAAGAGGTAAGCTAAAAAGTTGGCTTAAAGCTCAACATTCAGAAAATGAAGATCATGGCATTCGGTCCCATTACTCCATGGAAAAGAGATGGAGAAACAGTGGAAACAGTATCAGATTTTATTTTTGGGGCTCCAAAATCACTGCAGATGGTGACTGCAGCCATGAAATTAGAAGGCACTTACTCCTTGAAAGAAAAGTTATGACCAACCTAGATAGTATATTCAAAAGCAGAGATATTACTTTGCATACTATGGTCCGTCTAGTCAAGGCTATGGTTTTTCCAGTGGTCATGTACTGATGTGAGAATTGGACTGTGAAGAAGGCTGAGTGCCGAAGAATGGATGCTTTTGAACTGTGGTGTTGGAGAAGACTCTTGAGAGTCCCTTGGACTGCAAGGAGATCCAACCAGTCCATTCTGAAGGAGATCAACCCTGGGATTTCTTTGGAAGGAATGATGCTAAAGTTGAAACTCCAGTACTTTGGCCACCTCATGAGAAAAGCTGACTCATTGGAAAAGAGTCTGATGCTGAGAGGGATTGGGGGCAGGAGGAGAAGGGAATGACAGAAGATGAGATGGCTGGATGGTGTGATGGACTCGATGAAAGTGAGTCTGAGTGAATTCCAGGAGATGGTGATGGACAGGGAAGCCTGTTGTGCTGCAATTCATGGGATTGCAAAGAGTTGGACACGACTAAGTGACTGAACTCTACTGAATTAGATTTTGGTTTTCTGTTGCTCCATTTACGTTGTTTGTGTGTGTGTGTTTTATCTTTTTGCAATTTAAAAAATTATTTTCCATGTTCATTTCGTTTCAATTCAATGGCCCAGTTGTGTCCAAGTCTTTGTGACCCCATAAACTGTCACACGTCAGGCCCCTTAGTCCATCACCGACTCCCAGAGTCTACTCAAACCATTGAGTCGGTGATGCCATCCAACCATCTCATCCTCTGACGTCCCCTTCTTCTCCTGTCCCCAGTCATTCCCAGCATCAGGGCTTTTTCCTAATGTGTCAGCTTTTCTCATCAGTTTGTCAAAGTATTGGAGTTTCAGCTTCAGCATCAGTCCCTCCAATGAATATTCAGGAATAATTTCCTTTTAAATGGACTGGTTGGCTCTCCTTTCAATCCAATTGATCCTCAAGAGTCTTCTCTAACACTACAGTTCAAAAGCATAAATTATTCAGAACTCAGCTTTCTTCACAGTCCAACTTTCACATCCATACATAACCACTGGAAAAACCTTAGCCTTGACTAGAAGGACTGTGGTCGCCCGCCTCGCCGATAAGGAGAACGCCACAGACAGGATTCTTCTGACACGCAGGTTTATTGTTACAGCTCTTTTAGGAAGTGGCGAGGGCCCCGATGCAGGGAAAGCAGTTGCTTATATAGCCCAGAGGGGAGGCGTGTCAACTTCTGATTGGCTCATAACGGAACACTGCCATTGGCTCATAACGGAACACTGCCATTGGCTCATAACGGAACACTGCCATTGGCTCATAACAGAACACTGTTAGAATCCCTGATTAGCATATCCGTGACCTTAAGAGACACATCTTGCGCATGCGTCTTTTTAGTCTACGTTTGCGAAGAACCAGGAAGCAGGAAACCGGCGCCATCCCGCAATGGCGGCTGTGGCTCCCGACAAAGGACCGTTTTTGACAAAGTAATGTCTCTGCTTTTCAATATGCAGTCTAGGTTGTTCATAACATTTTTTCCAGGGCATAAGCATCTTTAAATATCATGGCTGCAATCACCATCTGCATTTGCCAGGGTCCAGCCCCAGTGGATCCAGGGAATTCGAAGCTGGGACAGAGTTGGAATCCTAGGAATTAATTGCTTAGTTAAAGATAGGAGGAGGGAGATTAGAAAGAAATAGTGTAGTAGGAAAATACTAGTGGAGAAAAGGATGCCGAATAACTCAGTTTATGTGGAATACCAATAAAACCTTGAGACAAAGGTTTGCTCCACCTACGTAGGCTATCGGCACCTGCTTGAGTAGTGGAGGGTGCCCCTCCTTGGGCTCCCTCTTGCGTGGGTCTTAGAAGCCAGGGCAAAGTTATCAGGCTTGGCGAGCATTCAAGCACCAGATGGGAATTCAGCCAGAAAGGGAGAGAAAGAATGACATGAGAGACCAGTCTTTCCAGAAACTGATCCTGTTTCTTTATTTTTCAGGTCCACTTTTATACCTTTAGTTATACACAAAGACAAATGCAAGAAAGAGAGTCACGCAGGGTCAGCTGCTCCGACCCTTATCAGCATATCTTTTTTCTTACAAGGGTCTTATATTTGTTCAGAATATCTTCTGGTCTGGAGAGTGATCAACATTTTATGGTCCCAACTTATTTTCTATTGATAAAAGTTAGTCAGTGAGAAAACTTGTTTCCCCTTAAGATCTATTCAGTCTTAAGATAGTGATAAAGTTATATTCTAACATAGCAAGGATACAATGATTTATAACAAAGAAAGAAAAGCACAGTGATCTATAACAAAGAGAAAACTCATTAACTCAAAAGTATAGTATTGCTAATATCAAAACTACTATATTTCTTTTTCTACATTCCAATTACATTGATTAACATACTCCCAGGTGCCTAAGGATATGGAGGCCTAGTGGGGATTATTAACTCAGCAATGAAACCCTGCACCAACATGATTTTTACCTTTAGAAAAACCCTATGGTAACCAAGACTTTCAAAATACTCCAAACTCTCTGTGCTGTTTATGGTTGAGAGGTTGTAAACAATCAATTAGATTAATTATATTCCTTGCAGCCAAAGATTAAGAAGCTCTGTACAGTCAACAAAAACAAGACCAGGAGCTGACTGTGGCTCAGATCATGAACTCCTTATTACCAAATTCAGAATCAAATTGAAGAAAGTGGGGAAAACCACTAGACCATCCAGGTATGACCTAAATAAAAACCCCTTCTGATTATACAGCAGAAGTGAGAAATAGATTTAAGGGACTAGATCTGATAGGCAGAATGCCTGATGAACTATGGCATGAGGTTTGTGACACTGTACAGCAGCCAGGGATCACAACCATCTCCATAGAAAAGAAATGCAAAAAAGCAAAATAGCTGTCTGGGGCAGCCTTACAAATAGCTATGAAAAGAATAGAAGTGAAAAGCAAAAGAAAAAAAGCAAGATCTAAGCATCTGAATGCAGAGTCCAAAGAATATCAAGGAGAGATAAGAAAGCCTTCTTCACCAAACAATGCAAAGAAATAGAGAATATCAACAGAATGGGAAAGACTAGAGATGTCCTCAAGAAATTTAGAGATACCAAGGGGACATTTCATGCAAAAATGAGCTCAATAAAGGACAGAAATGGTATGGACCTAACAGAAGCAGAAGATATTAAGAAAAGGTGACAAGAATACACAGAGGAACTGTACAAAAAAGATCTTCAGGACCTGGATAATCAGGATGATGTGATCACTCATCTAGAGCCAGACATCCTGGAATGCGAAGTCAAGTAGGCCTTAGAAAGCATCCCTATGAACAAAGCTAGTGGAAGTGATGAAATTCCCATTGAGCTATTTTAAATCTTGAAAGAAAATTTGGAAAACTCAGCAGTGACCACAAGACTGGCAAAGTTCAGTTTTCATTCCAATCCCAAAGAAAGGCAATGCCAAAGAATGCTCAAACTACCACACAATTTCACTTATCTCATATGCTAGTAAAATAAGGCTCAAAATTCTCCAAGCTAGACTTCAGCAATACGTGAACTGTAAACTTCCTGATGTTCAAGCTGGTTTTAAAATAGGCAGAGGAACCAAAGATCAAATTGTTAACATCTGCTGAATCATGGAAAAAGCAAGAGAGTTTCAGAAATACATCTATTTCTGCTTTATTGACTATGCCAAAGCCTTTGACTGGGTGGATCACAATAAACTGTGGAAATTTCTGAGAGAGACAGGAATACCAGACCACCTCGCCTGCCTGTTGAGAAATCTGTATGCAAATCAGGAAGAAATAGTTAGAACTGGACATGGAACAACAGACTGGTTACGAAGGAGTACATCAAGGCTGGATATTATCACCCTGCTATTTTAACTTATATGCAGAGTACATCATGAGTAATGCTGGACTGGAAGAAACACAATCTGGAATCAAGATTGCTAGGAAAACTATCAATAACCTCACATATGCAGATGACACCACCTTTATGGCAGAAAGTGAAGAGGAGCTAAAAGGCCTCTTGATGAAAGTGAAAGAGGAGCATGAAAAAGTTGACTTAAAGTTCAACATTCAGAAAATGAAGATCATGGCATCTGGTTCCATCACTTCATGGGAAATAGATGGAGAAACAGTGGAAACAGTGGCTGACTTTATTTTGGGGGGCTCCAAAATCACTGCAGATAGTGATTGCAGCCATGAAATTAAAAGACACTTACTCCTTGAAAGAAAAGTTATGACCAACCTAGATAGCACATGCATAAGCAAAGACATTACTATGCTAACTAAAGTCTGTCTAGTCAAGGCTATGGTTTTTCCAGTAGTCATGTAGGGATGTAAGAGTTAGACTGTGAAGAAAGCTGAGTGCCATAAAATTGATGCTTTTGAACTGTGGTGTTGGAGAAGACTCTTGAGATTTCTTGTACTGCAAGGAGATCCAATTAATCCATTCTGAAGGAGATCACCTCTGGGATTTTTTTGAAGGGGATAATGCTGAAACTGAACCCCTAGTATTTTGGGCCACCTCATGGGAAGAGCTGACTCAGTGGAAAAGACTTTGATGCTGGGAGGGATTGGGGGCAGGAAGAGAAGAATACTACAAAGGATGAGATGGCTAGATGTCATCACTGACTCAATGAGTGTAAATCTGAGTGAACTCTGGGAATTGTTGATGGACAAGGATGCCTGGCATGCTGCGATTCATGGGGTCACAAAGAGTCGCACATGCCTGAGTGACTGAACTGAATGGAACTGAAACAATCATGTACCGGCAAGAGTGTGAATAATCCTGTCACACAAGATAATCTGCCAGCAAAGAGGTTTGACCTGAAACACCATTGTCACACCCAGGAGATTTATTATCTGGAATCCTAAGTTAACTCCTTTAGAGAGAGAGGTGGTGGGAGATAGCTCCCCATAAAATCAGAGGTGTAGGTGAGAGCATAAAGCAGTAAAGTAGGCCGACTCTTGCTTTGGGTGTATATGCTCGGGAGCAGGGTTTCTCCTGAGGCTCAATCGCACTTTTTCATATGCTGAGCCTCCTTCCTCATGGCCTTTGCCCCGGGTGTAGTTCCTCATGCTGGCTCCCAGCATGCAGTGCTCTTCAAACCCCCAAAAATATAGTCAGCCACTATTTCTCCGTTTATTTCCAATGAAGTGATGGGACCAGATGCCATGATCTAAGTCTTCTGAATGTTGAGCATTATGCCGACTTTTTCATTCTCCTCCTTCCCTTTCATCAAGAGGCTCTTTAGTTCTTCTTTACTTTCTGCCATAAGGGTGTTGTCATCTGCATACCTGAATTTATTGATATTTCTCCTGGCAATCTTGATTCCAGCTTGTGCTTCCTCCAGCCCAGCATAACTCATGACGTACTCTGCATAGAAGTTAAATAAACAGGGTGACAGTATACAGCCTTGATGTATTCCTTTTCCTATTTGGAACCAGTTTGTTGTTCCATGTCCAGTTCTAACTGTTTTTACCTGACCTGCATACAGGTTTCACAAGAGGCAGGTTAGGTGGTCTGGTATTCCAGTCTCCTTCAGAATTTTCCGCAGTTTATTGTGATCCACACGGTCAAAAGTTTTGACATAGTCAATAAAGCAGAAATAGATGTTTTTCTGGAACACTCTTGCTGTTTTGATGATCCAGCAGATGTTGGCAATTTGACATCTGGTTTCTCTGCCTTATCTAAAACCAGCTTTAACATTTGGATATTCACAGTTCATATCTGCTGAAGCCTGGCTTGGAGAATTTTGAGCCTTACTCTACTAGTGTGTAAGATGAGTGCAATTGTGTGGTAGTTTGAGCATTCTTTGGCATTGCCTTTCTTTGGGTTTGGAATGAAAACTGACCTTTTCCAGTCTTGTGGCCACTGCTGAGTTTTCCAAATTTACTGACATATTGAGTGCAGTGCTTTCAAAACATCATCTTTTAGGATTTGAATTAACTCAACTGGAATTCCATCACCTCCACTAGCTTTGTCCATAGTGATGCGACCTCAAGTCCATTTGACATCACAGGATGTTTGGCTTTAGGTGAGTGATCACACCATCATTATTATCTGGGTTTGAAGATTTTTTTTTTGTATAGTTCTGTGTATTCTTGCCACCTCTTCTTAATATCTTCTGCTTCTATTAGGTCCCTACAATTTTGGTCCTTATTGAGCCCATAGTTGCATGAAATGGTCCCTTGGTATCTTTAATTTTCTTGAAGAGATTTCGAGTCTTTCCCATTCCATTGTTTCCCTCTATTTCTTTGCATAAGTAACTGAAGAATGCTTTCTTATCTCTCTTTACTATTCTTTGGAACTCTCCATTTTAATGGGTATGTCTTTTCTTTTCTCCTATGCTTTTCACATCCCTTCTTTTCACAGCCATTTTGCGCTATTACATTTCTTTTTCTTGAGGATGGTCTTGATCCCTGTCTCCTGTACAATGTCACAAACCTCCATCCATAGTTCATCAGGCACTCTGTCTATAAGATCTAGTCCATTAAGTTTATTTCTCACTTCCACTGTGTAGTCATCAGTGATTTGATTTGGTCATACCTGAATGGCCTAGTGGTTTTCTCCACTTTCTTTAATTTCAGTCTGAATTTGGTAATAAGGAGTTCATGAGCTGAGCCACAGTCAGCTCTCAGTCTTCTTTTTGCTGATTATATAGAGCTTCTTTGCCGACTAAGGTCCATCTAGTCAAGGCTATGTTTTTTCCTGTGGTCATGTATGGATGTGAGAGTTGGACTGTGAAGAAGGCAGAGTGCCGAAGAATTGATGGTTTTGAATTGCAGTGTTGGAGAAGATTCTTGAGAATCCCTTGGACTGCAAGGAGATCCAACCAGTCCATTCTGAAGGAGATCAGCCCTGGGATTTCTTTGGAAGGAATGATGCTAAAGCTGAATCTCCAGTACTTTGGCCATCTCATGTGAAGAGTTGACAAATTGGAAAAGACTCTGATGCTAGGAGGAATTGGGGACAGGTGAAGGGGACGATAGAGGATGAGATAGCTGGATGGCATCACTGACTCAATGGACCTGAATCTGAGTGAACTCTGGGAGTTGTTGATGTATAGGAAGGCCTGGCGTGCTGTGATTCATGGGGTCACAAAGAGTCAGACATGACTCAGCGATTGAACTGAACTGAACTGAACTGATAAGAGCTTCTGCATCTTTGGCTGCAAGGAATACAACCAATCTGATTTCAGCATTGACCATCTGGTGATGCTCATGTGTAGCATCTTCTCTTGTGTTGTTGGAAGAGGGTCTTTAGTATAACCAGTGTGTTCTCTTGGCAGAACTCTATTAGCCTTTGCCCTGCTTCATTCTGTACTCCAAGGCCAAGTTTGCCTGTTACTCCAGGTGTTTCTTGACTTCCTACTTTTGCATTCCAGTCTCATGTAATGAAAAGGATATCTTTTTTTGGTGTTATTTCTAGAAGGTATTGTAAGTTTTTATAGAACTGTTCAATTACAGCTTCTTCAATCTTACTGGTTGGGGCATACACTTAGATTGCCATGATACTGAATAATTTGTCTTGGAAATGAACAGAGATTATTCTGTCGTTTGTGAGATTGCATCCAAGTACTGCATTTTGGACTTTTTATTGACTCTGATGGCTACTCCATTTCTTCTAAGGGATTCCTTCCCACAGTAGTAGGTATAATGGTCAAATGCGTTGAGTGAAGTGAAGTCGCTCAGTTGTGTTCGACTCTTTGCAACCCCATGGACTCTAGCCTATGAGGCTCCTCTGTCCATGGGATTCTCCAGGCAATAGTACTGGAGTGGATTGCCATTCCCTTCTCCAGCAAGAGTGGTTGAGTCATGTCTGACTCTTTGCAACTCCATGCACTATATAGTCCATGGAATTTTACAGGCCTTTTCCCTTCTCCAGAGGATCTTCCCAACTCGGGGATGATCCCAGGTCTCCCACATTGCAGGCAGATGCTTTACACGCCGAGCCACAATTCACCCATTCCAGTCCATTTTAGTTTGCTGATCCCTGAATGTCACTGTTTACTCTTGTCATCTGTTTGACGACTTCCAAAATCCTTTGATTCATGGACCTAACATTCCAGGTTTCTATGCAATATTGCTCTTTACAGCATCAGACCCTGCTTCTATCACCAGTCACATCCACAGCTGAGTGTTGTTTTTGCTTTGGCTCCATTCCTTTATTCTTTCTGCAGTTATTTCTCCACTGATCTCCAGGATCATATTGGGCATCTATTGACCTGGGGAGTTCCTCCTTCAGTGTCCTATCATTTTGCCTTTCATACTGTTCATGGGGTTCTCAAATCAAGAATACTGAAGTGGTTTGTCATTCCCTTCTCCAGTGGACCACATTCTGTCAGACCTCTTCATCATGTCCCTTCCATTTTGGGTGGCCCCACGTGGCATTGCTTAGTTTCACTGAATTAGATGTGGCTGTGGTCCATGTGATCAGAATGGCTAGTTTTCTGTGATTGTGGTTTCAGTCTGCCTTCTAATGCCTTTTCTCAGTTCCCACCATCCTACTTGAGTTTCTCTTACCTTGTACATGGGGTCTCTCTTCATGGCTGCTCCAGTAAAGTGCAGTGAGGTAGCTCCTCTCAGCCACAGCCCCTGACCTTGGATGGGGGTAGCTCCTCTCAGTTTTGCTTCTGCACCGTCATCACACTGCCCCACTTCTGTGCTGCTGCCAAAGCCACCATAGTATCATGTTCAATGCCTCGCACAAATGTACATATTCCTTTCTATTTATTTTTCATAATAAATCACAAAAAATAAAATTGAATGCTCTTTTTTATGGATAGAGTTTGTTGATGTTTCTACATCATGTGTAATTAGTCAGAGGTATGGTGTATAAGGGGTTTCCCATGTGGTACATGTGGTAAATAATTTACCTGCCAATGCAGGAGACACAAAGGATGCAGGCTAGATCTCTGGGTCAGGAAAATCCCCTGGAGGAAGAAATGGCAACCCACTCCAGTGTTCTTACCTGGAAAGTCCATGGAGTGGAGCCCTGACAGGCTACAGTCTATGAGGTTGCAAAGACTCAGACATGACTGAGTAGGGTCTCACACACATACACACACACACACACACACACACACACACACACACACGAGTGTATAAATGGGAAACCACCAAATAACAATCATGATATTCATTACTCAATATTATATTTATTATTCCTACCTATTATTTTGGGGGCTCCAAAGTAACTGCAGATGGTGACTGCAGCCATAAAATTAAAGGACGGTTACTTCTTGGACAGTAAGTTATGACAAATCTAGACAGCATATTAAAAAACAGAGACATTACTTTGCCAAAAAAGGTCCATCTAGTCAAGACAATGGTTTTTCCAGTAGTCATGTATGAATGTGGGAGTTGGACTATAAAGAAAGATGAGTGATGAAGATGTTTTTGAAGGATGGTGTTTGAGAAGACTCTCGAGAGTCCCTTAGACTGCAAGGAATATCCAACCAGTCAATACTAAAGGAAATCAGTCCTGAATATTCATTGGAAGGAAATGATTGTGAAGGTGAAACTGCAATACTTTGGTCATCTGATGTGAAAAACCGACTCATTGGAAAAGACCTGATACTGGGAAAGATTGATTGTGGTAGGAAAAGGGGACAACGGAGGTTGAGATAGTTGGACAGCATCACTGACTCAAGGGACATGAGTTTAATTAGCTCTGTTACTTGGTGATAGATAAGGAAGCCTTTTGTGCTGCAATTCATGGGGTCACAAAACTTGTAATCTTTAGTCCTGCTGTCTGAATTATGGACCCCAAAAAAGTGAAGTCAGCTTTTGCTTGGCCTCATCATTCAGTATGTGAATTTTTACTTAATCTAGAAAATCAAGGAAAAGACAATAAATTTTGAGAAATATTGTTAGAACTTTTAAGAGGGAAGACATCATTAAAATAAATAATCAAAAATAATAAATTACAGAATGATAACTATGTTAGCAAGCAAATTAAACTTTATGGCTGTGATACTAAAGAAGTATCACAAGTTATCTCCAGTGAAGAGTAAAAGTAATAAAGACATCTTGATGTTTCAATAAAACATTTATTTTCAGAAAAATAAAGTTAATGTAGATGTTTATTGCAGAGAAGGCAATGGCTCCTGACTTCAGTACTCTTACCTGGCAAATCTCATGGACAGAGGAGCCTGATAGGCTGCAGTTCATGGGGCCGTAAAGAGTCAGACATGACTGAGTGACTTCACTTTCACTTTTCACTTTCGTACTTTGGAGAAGAAAATGGCAACCCACTTCAGTGTTCTTGCCTGGAGAATCCCAGGGATGGCGGAGCCTGGTGGTCTGCCGTCTGTGGGGTCACACAGAGTCGGACTTGACTAAAGTGACTTAGCAGCAGCAGATATTTATTGATATAGAAGTTTATATTTAAATTTTAAGACATAAAGATAGTAACTAAAAGACCATAACTTCTTAATTTAAAAAAAATGCCTTTTTTGCCAAATGGATAAATATTATCATTTGG